>BGPR01001358.1:92470-181119 GCA_013235015.1 Araneus ventricosus | reverse complement strand
AGAAAAAATACATTATGAATTGCCTCTTACAAGTTCACTGCATTGTCATTTGAAAATTACTAAATTTATTTCCAAAATGAGCATTCATGTAGCTGATCATAAATATGTAAAGGAAAAAATGTAGATTCTTTATTTTCATGAAATTTGTGGTTTCGTAGAGAAACCGATAAACAGTAACGGGCTGCTTTCTCCGAATAAGATCATCGAAATGCACGCATTTAAATTATGTATTGAATTTATAAGTATACGTGAGTATTCAGGATATTTAACCTTCATAATATCAACATTATTTCTGAAGATTTAATTTTAAAAATATCAATTTGTGCACGAACCCTCACTATTTTCTTTCTCTTAGAGACCAAAAGCAATTAGCTCTGCTATGCCAATATCTGTGTGAATACTAACGGTATTGAACTGGAATTTTATATAAGTTGGTCCTATATCTGGTTCTAAGTCATGAAAGAAAAGTACGCTACGTTTCGCCCATGCGCAGTAAAAAAAATGTTTAATGTGTGGTTTCTCCTGCGAAACCATTGAACGCGAAAGGTTTAACTCCGCATATGCACGGTGGCGTAGCAAAGGGAGACGGTCTGCCCTGAGCGTCATTTTGTAAAGGCGGCAATTAAATATGCAGGAAAATAGTTTTATAACTAAGAAGAGCAGCGACACTATCTCAATCTACTGTGTACATTAAAATCAATGTAATTAGATTGTATTTTTTCGCCCTTGTCTGTAAAGTGGTGTTATGTAAAAGAAAGCCTGGTGGTGGACGCGCGATTTTGCATCGCACTCTATCTGCAGAGATCGAGGGCATCAAACGACAAATTACTATACTAATGAAATGCAGTCAAGGAATTTAAATTTTTTATTTTGAAGTTATGTACTTTGTGTAATTTGTAATGGGAAGGCGGTATGTTGCAAATTCGTCCCGGCGGCAAAAGTTGCAGTACGCCATTTCATATGCAGAATGTTTAGAATTGTTTTGACCCTCTTTAATATACAGGGTGTCCACTATAAACGTGGCCCAATAGCTAATTCTGAACCGTTAGAGATAGACATATATTCAACTGGAAAAATGCTTTAAGTGATCTAAAGGATTATATTTCATGCTTTTTTTCAATACAAAATGTACTGCTGAAAAAAAAAATCGAGTCTCATTTTATACACCTGTCCATTAGTCATTTTAGTAAAGTATTCTTGACACACTAACATTTTTAAACTCTAAAAAAAAAATCCCTTTTCTGCGCCTAAACTGATCGACATAGCTTTGAATATCTCTATTTTAGACGATTTAGACCAGGTCTGGTGCACGTTTAACCTTTGCCTTATGTTCTCCCGCTGGTGTGGCTCGAAAGTTTGAGAGGGGTGCTGACTGAGGTGTCGTCCTCGTCAAGATCACGGTTCGTTCAAAATTACGAGGTCCCTAATCAAAATAGCCTCGTGTTGCTGTAAATGGAACATAAATATACAAAACCAGGGATGGTCTTCCGCTTTTTCGCGAATTTCCGCTTTTTTGTTAATTTGGAGAAATTTTTCCTCTCAAATGTTTTGCCCGCCGCAAAAAAATTTTCCCTTCTTCAGAAAATCCGCTTTACAGAAAGAAAAGAAACCTTTCATCTCCCGTTTTGAAAGAAAATCTGGGATCTGCTTAACGCCACCGGCTAGTAGATGTTTCATCTTCCACTGAAGAAACATTATATCAGCAAGCCTCACAAGGATGAACATTCCAACATATTCCCAGCATTAAAAGTATTAATTACCACCTTTTGCAGAAAACGAAACCCTGTATATTTTGCAAAAAAAAAAAAAAAATTGCATGAACATGTCGAAAAAAAATAGTTAAACTTAAGGTCATCTTGAGGTGTGCCAAGATGAAGAAATAAAAAATGGAACAAACACAAATAAAGTACATAAAAAAGGGGGAAAACTCCTGTCAAAAGAGGTAGCTAAAAGCTGTGCAAATGCAGCAAAAAGAAGAGAATAAGACATAAAAAAATCTTCTCAAAATAAAAATAAAACCGATGATTACCTAGACGTTCTAGAATGTAGTCCTGACAACCATGCCAGTAATAAACAAAGAGATACTAATGAAGACTGTGCAAAACTTTGCCTCTACTGAAAAAATAAACTTGAGAGGAATACAAACACATCCTTTATTGAAGAAAAATCTGTCAAAGATAGAGCCTCCAAAACAAGGGGTGAAGATGTTAATGGAGATCTGTTACCAACAAAAGCCACACAAATAACAAAACGAAAGAAACCATTTCTTTAACAATTAAGGAAATGTTTCAAATAGCAATAATGCTAAATGAATCTGTCATTGCAACTGACCCTCTCACTTTATAAGGCAAAATCATTATACTGTTACTTTATGAAAATGTATAAAAATAAAAAAAAATAAACAGAATTCAGTATATGATACGTTATTATAATTTATAAAGAGCTAATACACTTTTACACAATTGCATGAAGCAAAAGAAATTATTTGTCCTTTTTTTTATTTATTTTTGAGCTAACTTTATCAAAAAGGCTATTAAATATAATCTTCTGACTCTGTTGGGTGAATGTTGCATCTCAGTGATGTCAGGTGGTAAATATGTTTTAATGTCTAATTTTGTATTTTCTGATGCCCCTGATGATGTGTTAAACTTGTTTGTTATTTTTTAATGTAAATGATTTAATAATAATTTAATATTCTTATTTATACATACTGAATTATAAATAATTAATTATTATAGTGGAATATTTTCATCATGTTGATGTTCTGATGTTTTATTTCTTAAAACATCTTTCGCGTATAAATTATGGCACAAAATTTTGCTTGCGTATGATTTCAGTCTTTTGCTTTTTGCCAATCTCATCCCTGACAAAACTAAACTTAATCTAGATCAGAGAGTTCCGGCAACTCAATTTACGTCTACACCACTGATGTGCACACGTGTATAGTATTTCGAATAGACTTAATACGGTCAAAATATAGTCGAAGATTTCATTCTGCTGAAACGAACGCTATACCAGTATTTCCGTCCATTTTCTTAGTATTCGACGTGTATAGGCGTAGACAGATCGTCTGAGTCTGTTTGGCACGTAGCCAAACCAAACCACGTGACTGCGTTACTTCAATCTGTGGCTTATTATATATATTAATAAAATTTCTTATATGTATTAAATTATTTGTTATATTAATAAAATTTCTTATATGTATTAAATTATTTGTTATATTAATAAAATTTCTTATATAACAATTTTGATAAGAGGATTCGCGACTGTTACTAATTTTCGCTGCTTTCTTTCCATTTTCCCAATGATTCTTTATGAATGTTTTCAAAAGAATCTCCCGCTCAACAACGCGAAAATTTCCGACGCATTTATCGTGCCATTTTCTCATAAAAATGGATGGAGGTTGCTCACATCACTATTGAGGTGCTTAAGAATGAACTGTGTTATTATTTTTTTCTCTTAAGTAACTTCTTGAGTTATAGAACATCATCTCCCGATAATGACTTTTTATATGCCTTCGCATTGTGGAAACTGGCTCCAGCGCCAACGTTGACGCCCTTTTCTGAAAAATTCATTCACTTTATTTAAAATTGAAAAACAGAGTTGGATTTTCTGGAACCGGTTCGGTTAACAGAGACACTGGTTGATACAGGCTCGAATAATCGAGATTCGGGGACCCTCGACGTCTAATGAGTGTTTTGCATAAATTTCAAGGTAATTTAGCTTCAATTTAATTTATAAGAACCGTGTACACGTTCTTAGGGTAAGTTTGCTCAAGTCGTCCTAAACCACAGCCTAAGTCGTACTGATGCCATTCTGACTTTGTTTCCGTCGAATTAGCAATGCTGACGGCAGTACGATGTTAATTCCGTTATTTATAACAGAGTTTTCGGTGCAATACAACGTAGCCTCGAAGAAAAATAAGTTTTCCGTAGTTTTCTTATAGTTTCCGTGCATATTTCGTAAGACGGAGAGCAATAAATGTTATAGATAAAGTGTTGTTATTTCTTAGGGTATCAATCTGTGCTATTTGAATAATTGCTTATATGTAACGATGGCGCTCTGGTTCGATTAATTCTTTTATGATGTTTATTTAAAATATTACACGTGGCGTTGCTTAAGTCGTACCAGGTAAGCCTTAAGGAGCTCTTGCTCATCCAAAGATACATATCATTTATAGAAAAAGGATATTGTTCTTTTTAATATGTAATGTTAAATATGCTTTTTTCTAATTTTTAGGCAGGGTTCATAAACGTGGCAAAACGTACTGATAGCACTTAGACACAAGAAGATATGGACGAGGTGTTATGAAAATTAGCCTATGGTGATACGGGTTTCAACGAAAGTATAATATTCCTAAACCGCAACTGCGCCGTCATCTTCTAGAACTAATAAACATTATAAATTTGGAAAACAGGTTTGATCGATGATTAACTAAAATCCGAATAGTTTACTTAAAGAATAGTAATCCAGGTGTTTTTGCTTCATTTGCTTCTAAGGTAAGACTTAAGAACCGGTTTCCTTAGTCGTACCGATGTTATTACTTTAAAATTTGTTTATTTCCTGCGAGATAGTACGTGTATTTTGAACTTTCTTGTAATAAATAGGTGCAATATTCATAAAAGTTGTGAATACTGCAAATTTAATCCTTCATTTAGTAAAACCTGCGATTTGTAGACTTTTTACTTTAGGGAGTACGAGTTAAGCAACCTTACCCTACTCAAATTAAAATCAAGTATCACTTAAATTTCAAAACATCATTCTTGGGAATTTTGTTTCATATTTTCAAATTCTTTTGTAGACAGTTATGGTCCAGTTGGTTTTGCACTTGCTTACTGTCTCAACAGCGTTGGCACGCTTTGTATTAGTTTGTATAAAAAAATAGTTTTATAATTTTTACCATTTTTTTTATAAATTTCTTTTAAATTTAAAATTTGCATGTTTTTTATTTGCGAGATACTGAAACCGACTCTCCTGAAGGTGACCCGCAATTAAAAATTTTGTTACTTCAGTTTGTCCTAATGTTTGTTACTTAAAAACTGCTTGTGGAGAGATTAAATGAAAACCATTAAAAAATATTTGGTTTTGGTTATTAGGAAGGAAGTAGGGGGCCCCGACCCTTATATTGCCTATAGGCCCCTACAGGGCTTAACCTGGCCCTGCCTATGAACATGATCAAGTTAAAAATTAAAATGAACTACTTTTTTTTATCTTAACGCGTTCGAGAGGTTGACGGAATCAACCACATTACAGATCTTTCCCAGTGGTGGCCAGAACCCTTTTCCCTCCCCCCTCCCCCTGGGCCGTACTCTAAGAAGAAGTGTTATTCCCGCTTCCTCCCCTCCTCCTGGACCGTACTCTAAGAAGCGGGTTCGAACACATTACAGAACTTTCCCAGTGGCGGCTAGAACACTTTTCTCTTCCCCCCCTCCCCCTGGGCCGTACTCTAAAAAGAGGGTTCACCCCTTCACCCCCTTCCGAGTTGAGTTTAGTTGTTTCCCTCCTGCTCTTCACTTTTCGAGTTGGGTTTAGTTAGTAGCCCTTCTACCTATACTTTTTGCTGGAAAAATCAAATTTTTATTTCATTTTGGCTGCCTGAAACTAAGAATCATTAAAAGGCAATAATGAGTCCCGGAAAAATAGCTAATTTTGTAGCTAAATTTTTAAATATTGTTGTCTGTCCCTATACTCCCGGGTACTTTTAGATGTCTATAAATTTTTTGCCCCTTACTTTTTAACCCAATCGCCGCCACTGAACTTTCCTGCAACACTTTTTCATGCAGTCCATTTGTGGAGTTTTAATATTCTCCGCAGAAACGCCGAGTGAGCGTTTTCTTTGAGAGGAGGCTCTTTCGAATGATCAGAAAAAAATAAAAATTCTTCATTCTTCTCCTGTTGCACGAGAGCTGCTCGAATTTCGCCAAATGTCTCTCGTCTCGGGAGATGCTGAGGTGGCACTTGTTCTGGAGTATTAGGGAGGTGTTTCGGGAGTGAGAAGTAATAACTTCCGATTATAATTCGAACCTTTCTTCCGCAGCGGAGAAAGAAAAGTTGGAAAGGTTCTGAAGACGTCTGGGTTTAAAACAGGTCTTCTCTAACTTTTCCCACTCCCGACACTTTCCTTAATTAAAAAAAAGAAGAAAATTCCATCTCAAGTATGCACACTGGTGTCCATAAATTAAGGAACAAACGCAAAATATTATTTTTCATGCACAAAAGTAAATTGTGATTGGCCTAGAGTAGCTGAGATAATTTCCAGGCATGGGAAATAGGTGCTACTGATTAATATGTTCCTGAAATTTGCACAAGAATCGCTTTTCTACAAATCGCAACAAGCCCTTTACTACAATTTAGTGGCTGTCTGCTTAAAAATTACATCGTTGCTTGAGTTTTGGACGCCAGTCTATGTTTCTTTCTTCTAATTTGCGCAATTTTACAAATTCATTTTGCATAGCACATACACTAAACCTTTTCCTTGTCCTCCAGTGGTCTAGTGCAGTGTAGGGTTTCTGATTTCCCGGTCTTTTACCTTCCCGGGAATTTCCGGAAAATCCCTGGAACTTAACAGTCATTCCCGGGAATGCATCACAAGTTGAAAAAAAACACCTAAAAATTAGTTATTTTTAATTGATATCAAGAATAATTTCACAAAATAAGGATATCCATCAATTCCAAAATTTATACTCCTTTATATATTGAGCTGCAAAATACAAATAAAATGTATTAATTATTCACTTTTTAAAGTATGATTCAAGAAAACATAAGCAATCTATGCTTTTATCATTCAGCTTTATTATGAGCAACTCGGCAGGAGAAATAACCTCTCAGCTGCAGCTGATGTTGAAGGATTTGTTTTCAAAGCCTCACCCAGTTTTATAATATTTTCGGATTCATTTTCTGTTCAGTCAAAAAACTTCAATTCTTGCTTCACTATCTTGCTCAATCTCCTGCTAATTGAACAACGTAAGACATCTGTCTTTGAGTGGATCGCGTTTTCTAATTTTACGTATACAGCGTTAAAGATTTCTCTTCTAAAATTTCCGTGCCTCTCTTCTGAGTACGAAGAGTTGGGCAATGATTCGACTTCCTCGCAAAAAAGCCTCGTCATAATTATTTTAGCTTCTTGTATCTACGAGTTTTTATTTGGTAAACGTGAAAGATTAAAAGTAACTGCAGCAGCATCATACTTCCTCCCAAAATTTATATATTGCATTAATCCAACTTAACTAATATTGCGTCTCTCACTAATTATTTGGACCAGAGAACATTTCATATTCTTAGAAAATTCTGAATTTTGTTTGTTCAACTATCCAATAATGAAAGCAAATACTCTTTCGGCAGTTAGCTAAGTCGGTTTTCGACTGCATAGTTTTTCTAAGCCAATTTTCACTGGCTTCAAGCCTGCTACAATTGCAGTCAGAGTTTCAAATTCTATATTATCCAAAATTTGTTGTTCTTCAATATCAATTAATGCTTTTGAAATTGATTATTTTATCTCTAAAACTCTTTCAAGCATTGCCAACAAACTATTCCAGCCTGTTTTGGTGTTTAAACAAACCATCTTTTCACTGCCACTCTTCTTTAATATAATTTTGTAAAATATCCTTCCCGAGAGAAAAATTTCTGAATAATTTAACAATTATTTGTTCCCGGGAACCAAGTATAATTCCCGGTAATGCAAAAAGTATGAAAATCTTAGGATTTCCCAGGAACCCGGGATCCCGAGAAAGAAACCCTAGTGCAGGGGTTCTCAACCTTTATTACCTCGCGTACCCCTTGAATAATCTTTATATTTTCGCGTACCCCCCTACTGTCATATCCCCATACACACCAACCATCCATCTATGCAAAGAAGTTTTTATCAATAATGTTAAGGGCTTATGTTAGCTTGAGAGTCAAATGACTTGAATTAATAACATTTGCTGAACGTATTTTTTATTTTACCTTTTATTGCATTTTTGCAATAGTATTAATTCAACGCCAAAACAAATGAAATTAGTAATGTAATAATTTCGCATTAACTAATAAGGATAGCTAAAAATTACAGTCTGTAATAATCAACTTTTCAAGTGGTATAGTTATTAAATAATAAGCATTAACTTGAGGAAAGAAAATTCTGTAACTTTTTTAATTCCTTATTTTCTTGTTTCCGCCATTACAAACTTTTATTTCGCGTACCCCCAGGAGTAAGCGTCCCACAGGTTGGGAACCTCTGGTCTAGAGGGTTAAGGCATGATATACGATCGAAGGAAGAAGGTTACGGGTTCCATCCTTTGACAGTGCTCTCTACCAACATTATTCAAAAACTTTGAAACGGATGTGCGCTTTTGCCACGAATTTCTCGCAGCGGTCGCGCTGGCTGCTGGAGATTTTTGTGGTTTTTCTCCAAGCGAAACCCAAATGTTGAGGAGTTTCCCCTGAGAGTCCTCCCGGAAGGCAACCTATACCAACTACAAATAATGCCCTGTTCCCATGGTCAGTGATTCGGTGTTTGTTGTCTGAAGTACATCCGATATCCTGTTATGGGAATGCAAATAATCATTGTTGCTCGAGGGTTTTGGGGGTGGCTCGACCGTTCCAGCGAAATGTCGGTAAATGCTCGCACATCAAATACCAACGAGTCGACAGACGGAGACTTCAGTACACTCTGTAGATTGTGTAGGCGTTACAGAAATGGTGGAACTGGTCGGATTCCGAATGACAGCAAATCTCCAAGTTTGATCTCGAGCAACCAAGCCTCTGATCTTTGGAACAAGACTTTAAGTCTGAGATCAAACTTCCACTTTTGGTGCTTCCAGTCGTTTTGCCCAACAGAAGGGTTTTCCCAACCCTTCTGTTGGGCAAAGAAACAACAGAAAGTTCACACAGAAGATGCCACACTTCTCCTTTATCATGAGTCATTGACTCATGGACTTGGCCAGATACACGAGACCAAGTGGTATTAGAAAAACCATCATCAACACCAAACCTTTTCTTGATGGAATGGAAGCTGCGCGTGTTTTTATACAGTGAAAACAGTAGGGTTATTTCCCCCCTCCCTCCACGTACTGCATTACTGTACCACCTCGCAAATAAGTTTCGAATTCATTAGTTTAGTGAATAATCCTATGAGTTTCACTGACCTTGCGTAGCTAATCTAAGGATTCTGTTATCAACCAACCGAAAGTTTTACTCCCATGGTCCACTGTATCGCCGCATTGTGATAATAATGTTTATTGGTAATGAAGGAATAGATAATCCTATGAGCGGGCGATGGGGAGAGAACACAATCGAAATCTGCGTTTCCAGAGGATATTAGAGATTTCATCTCGTCCGTAATCAACAGGTTGAGTCTTCTTTCTAAAATCATTAAATTCTGTCCCTGTTCTATGCTCCACGCTTTTGGAATAATGTTTTTAAGTAGTTGACTCATCTGTAAAGTATATTCCACGCCAATAATATAACAGCCATTCCTATTCTTACACAAAACGATCGTATCCAAATTCCATTTTCTATCCTCACATCTATATTCACATCTTCTCTGCATTCCACCAAAAAGAATTCACTTGAAATAAATATTAAATAAATAAAAAAAAAATGTCTTTTCTTCGAGACACCTCTCTCCCTCGTTAGACTGGGAATTCATTGATCCTCTAGCGATGCATTTAAGCGAGTCTTTTATTATTTTCCACCTGTATCCCACTTGTGTCGGTGCTTTTTAAAATCACTCCACCATATTCATTCCTTTTGAGAGGGCACACTTGGCGCACCTGCGCTCTTCGCCAAAGCTCGTTAGGCGCTCTTTTCGGAGGATTTCGGCTCCAGTAATTGGCTGTGCAGCGCAATTTTCGTTATTATTCTAACTTCTTTTTTCCCCCTCCCTTTTAACTAATTAAAAAGGATTTTTATTCGTCTGGTCGCTTGGGATGCGTAAAGCAAGGTACGTGGACACTGATATGCAGTCGGAAAAGGGGAAAATTGCAGACTTTCTCGTAGATTAAAAGTAAAAAAATGTGAAAAGAAAGGTATAATGAAGCGATTCGTAGATTTTTTTTTTTAACTTTATGGAATTTTGAACTGAAATTAGGACGCTATGAATGCGTTACGTAATGAATGTTAATGAGAATATAAAAATACTTTGCAGTAATTTACGGCTATTTTTTTAAAAATGGGTAGTTAATATCGTTGTAAATTAAAACTAAGACATGTGTGAAATGGCATACCAAATTCTTTCAGATTTTTAAAATTATTTCTGGAAAAACTTCTTTTTATACAAACTTCTTTTTTTTTCCTTCTGAGATATAATCACGCTTAGGAATGAGGCAGTTGCAGTTAGCACCTCATTAAATGGCCCACTTATTTCGATATCAAAATTTAGTTAAAAATGTGCTTTTATAAAATAACCTCCAAGCATATCGAAATCTGCTTCGTGCCAATTTTAAATCTTCATGAATAGCTTCGTGCCTATCTTAAAATTAAGAATATATTCATTAATTCAAAAATTTAGAATTCATACAGAAAGTAAAAGAAAATAGTGTAGTAGAATCACCGCGGAAAATCTAAAACTATTAATAGAAAGTAAATTTTAAATAATGACTTCTTTTCTTTTGATAAGGCTTTCCAAAATTCTTTATCTGAAATTATTAAAATACGTCAGCACGTACGTATATATTAACATTTTAATAACTCTTTTATAGTTAAACTTCTTACGTGCATTTTTTTGTAACATTAACAAAATTTTGTGACATTAATTTTGATAAGAGGATTCGAAAATTTTATTGATTTTCTCCGTTTCCTTTGCACTTTCCCGATGCTTCTTTAAGAACGTTCTCAAAAGAATATTTTCCTCCGGCCAACTACGCGAAACTTTCCTTCACATTTACAACACCATTTTTTTTTTCAAGGAAATGCATGGAAATTGCTCACATCACTATTGAAGTGATTCAGAATTGAACTGTGTTGTTTTTTTTCCCTCTCTTTTCTCTAAATAACTTCTTGAGTTATAAAAGATCACGTCCCGATAATGACCTTCCACAAGCCTTCGCATCGTGAAAATCGGCTCAAATGTCAACATTTCCGAAAATTCCGATGACTTTATCAAAACATGAAAAGCACATCTCGGTTTTCTGGTTCCGGTTCGGTTGATAGAGGCCCGGATAATCGAGGTTATACTGTAATTTAAAAGCACTTAGATATATTGCAGTGAGTCGCTGCCCAAAAAGTAGTGGAATACAAAAAGATGCAATTTCAGAGCAAAAGACATGATAGCGTTTTAAGAAAACGTTATCAGGTATTTCGATGGAGCATTTTGCAACTGTATTTGTTATTATCTCTAGTGTACGTAGGGTGGTTCTTATATGAGGGTAGAAATGTTTTTGTGAATTTTCAATGGAACACCTTGTCATTTTGATCTACTTTATAAAAAAGTGTTGTTGTAATTTTTTCACATTTTTAAGTCAAGTTTTAGGGGTCGCTACAACTGCTGAAAGTTTTAGAATTTCAGGAAAAATTAGAATTGAACTAACTTCAGCTAAAATAACTTTATTCATTAAATATTTCATGCGATCTAAAAGATTTTCCGTTTTCTTACTCATTAAACAAACATATGGAGCTAAAACGGGATTTCAGTTTAGAGAATTACAAAAAAAGAATTACGTCCTGATATTTGTTTCTTAATTGCTTTACTAACAGCAACCAGTACTGCTTTTGCTCTTCGTCTTTTGTATGAAGTTTGTTGTACTCTTCCATCAGTGCCACTCCAACGCTCTACTACATTATTTACAACTCTTAATGAACCAACTATTGCTTTACTTTTCTTGTAGGATTCTTATTATTTCCATTCTGTCGCATCTTTTTTGTTTGCTTGTTTAAAATGTCAGTGTGTCGAAAATATTTTACTAAACAGGAGGGGTGTATAAAAATTTAGATTTCGTAAATTCTTCAGCAGTTCATTTACTGATCCAAACAACATAAAATATAGTTCTTTACGTCACTCAAAGCATTTTCTCAACCGGAAGTATATACATATAATAAAATTTAATTTTTTTAACTTTCTTTATTTAATATTAACGGTACCTCATTTTTAATTACTTCTATCGTAATAAGCACACTTCGACTTTCACTTCGAGTCACGAGTCTTTTCGGGGAAGTTCCCTTCTCTGGGAGCTTAAACTTTCTGCGCATTCGTATCTGCCCCTTTTTTATTTGAACAGGTAGGCTGACGACAACAACAGAGCGCGTTACCTCTTTAATTTTGGTCATGGAGTTACGTAAAAAATGATCCTTTTATGATCCTTTTACCTATGAAAATGTAACTTATCTTCAATGTTTGAATAAAAGAAGATTGAATCAACTACTCTCTTTTCCCTGACCAAAATGGATTACATTTCACATTTAAAGCCTGGTGTAACATGCCTATCTCTAACGGTTTAGAAATTAGCTATTGGGACACGTTTAGAGTGTGCACTCTGTATAAATTAACACAAATATCTGGGAACAGTCCACAATGAATGCTGTAAGAGCTAATGGAAGCGGTTAAAGAATTTCTCGGTCTATGACGATGTCTGACCTTCTTTCATGCAGAATCTTCATTATGTTCATAATTCTTGAAAGAG
The DNA here is from genome assembly GCA_013235015.1 of Araneus ventricosus. Lineage (NCBI taxonomy): Eukaryota > Metazoa > Arthropoda > Arachnida > Araneae > Araneidae > Araneus > Araneus ventricosus. The sequence continues at coordinate 168,526 of BGPR01001358.1, read as the reverse complement.
ATATTTTGTTTTGAACAATATTTACGCATCAGGTAGATAGGTTTTCGACACTGGACTTGTTAATTTTAATTTTATCCTGTCGCCTTTAAACAATCAGAATCATTGACCTTCTACTATATTTCCTATCAACCTTACATGCGCCGCACTTCATATTTCCATCACAAGCATTTTTGCCTTTTTTCACTTAATTTTTATAATTTAATAACTTATCAATAAAATTACTTACTAACTACATTTTTGACTTGAAGATGGGAGGAATTTTAGAGAAGAAGTTTGTAATTAAATCAATTATTTATGTTTTAATTATTTAAGTTCAAAATCAAATTTCTTGACTACTTTTCTTACATTCCTCGTATTCATTTGTATACAACTTTTGTTAAAAGAATAAAAAAAAAATCTTCCAATGAGAGAGAGAGAGAGAGAGAGAGAACGGTGAAAAGAATTCTGGATTTCGAAACATCAAAAGCTCACTAAAGACGCATTAAATCCACTCTCACATCACATCACATCAAGTTAGCAATTCAGATGCTGCTGTTTAGCTTCAAAGTATGGAATCAGGAAGGCAAAAGCTTTTCGTGATTCACGGTATATTTTTATCTCGAGCATCTCTCTTCTTCGAAATTCGAATGGCGTCATTTTCGTTTCCGAATCAAGGTTGCTTTCTCCGATGTGTCGCGAAGAAGAATGAATCAACAGACTGGTAGTGTCACGAATCTGGAATTGGTCATTAGTTAACATTTTGTTTTCCTTCAAGGCTACCAGCTGTCACCGAATAGTTATTGGTCTCGGTACCGACACACACAACTGGCTACTTCCTTCCCAGCACGTGATTCTTAAATTATTTTCAATTCCTTTTAAAGAAGCATTTTAAAATCGTGTTTGTTTTAAATTTAGAATGAATTCATGACAATGGACCGAATAACTTTTCATTGCGCGAATTGTATTTTCTCGTATACGAAGAGAAGGTGATGCAAAATGTTAAGTCCATTCGGAATAAATTTCCAATTAATTCCGAATAAATTCTACAGTGAGAGGTTTTTTATTTTTTCATTTACAAAGAGAAAGTATTGCAATCGACACAAAAATTCTACCTCGAGATTTTATTGAATTTGCAATTAACTCCGATGTAATATAACTCCGATTTTCAATTAACTTAGGAATTAATTTTCAATTAATTCCGATTAAACTCTATAGTGAGCGGTTTTTACTTTCTCGTTTACAAAGAGAAAATATTGCAATCGCCAAAAAAATCACCTCGAGATTTTAATGAATTTCCAATTAACCCTGATTTAATATAACTCCGATTTTCAATTACCTCCGGAATTAATTTCCAATTAATCCCGAATTAACTCTACATTGCGCGGTTTTTATTTTCTCGTATACAAAGAGAAAGTATTGCAATCGCCAAAAGATTCTATCTCGAAATTTTAATGAATTTCCAATTAACTTCGACATTAATTTCCAAGTAAATCCGGTATTAATTTCCTATTAATTTCGAATTAACTCAATATTGTACGTATTCGTATACAAAGAGAAAGTATTGCAATCGCAACGAAATTTTGTCTCGAGATTTTGATGAATTTCCACCTTTTAAACCTTTCTGAATCTGTTAAATAATAATAATATAGAAAATTAAGAGGATTTAAAAATATTTTTTTTTGGAATTCTAGATTTTTTTTTTAGAATTATGTCCGTCTATCCGGCCATGAACACGCTAATTCAAAATTAGAACACGCTATCTGAATGAAATTTGGCATACAGTTTCATCACCAAAATTGTAGATATGTATCAAATTTTGGACACAATCGGTTGTATTGAAGAAGTTCAATATGCATGCTCGATTCTCTTCACAGTGCTACGAAGTTAAACACAAAACGCGCCATATTCTGAAGGTATACGAGGAAGGAGATCACTTCCATACGCTTTTTATTGGATTATCAATTTAGTTTTTCTGAAACATATTCTGCATTAACAGAGGTAATCATATACGCCTTTTGAGAAGTGGCGTTGGGAAGGGTAAGTGGCGTAAGTGACATAACATTTCTTTCGCCACTCTCGTCATATTATGTTAAAAAGTGAATTAAATTTGTTACCATTTTGTCTTCACAGCGTCCTGTATGACTGGTATCTAGAACATTTAATACATTTGTGCCCCTCCCCGTCTCTACGCTACTGCAGTCATCATGTGTGATAACGTTAAACAAATGCAATAATTATCTGTGATAACGTCAAACAAATGCAATAATTATCTGTGATAACGTCAAACAAATGCAATAATTGTCTGTAAATGAACCATTACCTAGGACGAAATTAGGCTGTAGTAAGGAATCTGTTTCGTTCCGTTTCTCTTTAGATAAGACCCAATGCAATAACTACCTCATTTAACTCTCAGAACACCCTTTTCTCTCATTTAGTTTCGTTTCGTGTCATTACTTTTTGAAAACTTTATTGTGTTCTTTCTCATGCTAAAACTTCTTTAGTAGTCATATATTGAATGCCCTGCCTCTAAGTTGAGGTTCATTTTTAACTTCTTACTCAGTTTTCACTTAACTCATTAATTTTAGAGGATTACAAAATGATTTCTAGAATTTTATTCATCACACCTATTGATTGTACAGAATTATAAAATGATTTCCAGAATGTTATTCATAACACCCATTAATTTTACAGCATTTCAATCCGTTTATACGCATAGTTAGTGTAATTTTATTATTCCTCAATAGATAATTTTTATATATTCAATCATCTTACATGCGTTAAGAACCTTTAGGATAAAATTGCTGTTTATTATTAATTTATTTAGTTTTTACTTTTTCATACAGTATACGAATATACAAAAAAATAGCATTGTATTCATAAAAAAATTATGCTTCCAGATTTTGATCAATGATGCGTTTTAGACCTCATTGAGTTCCAAAAAGAGCATTTTTACTTTCTGGGATACGTACATAAAGAGAGAGTATCGTAATCGTCAAAAAATTCGGTCTTGGGATTTTGATAAATCTGATCCAAAATGCATACTTGATTTTTTATTTTACAGTAAAATCCCGGTTAACCGAATTCGGATTAACAGAAACCCGAGTTAGCCGAAATACCCCTGAAATCGCAAATACAAAAAACACATACTGTGCTACACGAAAATAATCGGAAAGGTGCGACTGTTTTTCCACTCTTTTCTTTTAAGCCTTCCCAAGGGGGTAGGGGCGACTCAACTTTAAGGTTTTAGATGGCAGGGGGCCAGCGATTAATTTCAGAATGCTAAAATTAAAATTAATTGGTATTAACAATATTAACCCTCTGACTGCATATTTTTTTGAATTACTTTTTAGATGCAATGTTTTAAAACATGTTCAAATACCGTTGAACCAACCTAATTGTTATTTACATGCAGGCTTTGATTAGTATAATATGATTCAACGTTTTAAAAGTACCAAGTAAACCCATTAGCTCGCGAAAATCGCAGGATGCAGCAAAAAGCAGACGAGTTTCCAACCCGTGGAAATCGCGGGATATGCAGTCAGATGGTTAAATACGACATTGTTTACCTGTGCCTGTCATGCCCATTGCGCCCGAACTCGCTGGTGCGATTATTGCACCCGACGAAGGGTTAACTTTAATAAAGAACATAGTGTAGCCTAGAAAGAGAATTTTGAATTCGTTTTTGCACTCAAAACATTTCAGAATTCAGTACTGCAGGTACATACAAAACAGTAATATATGTTCTTGGCTTAACCGAAAAAATCATTATCCGAAAAAGGCCCTTTTAGTTTGGATGTTCGGTAAACCGGGGTTGTAATGTATTATTATTATTGTAATAAATCACAAATCGCGTAATATTATGTAACTAGCTGCCTTTAGTAACCGGCTTATTCTCCGGGATTTTTGGTTGTGAAAAATTTCAATAAAATATTTTATGCCTTAATCGTCGCCTCATCAAAATTTTGTTATTTTTAATGTTACTTTTTACTTTTAAAGTTAAATCTTATCTGTAATTACCACGAAACTATATAAAAAAGCGACCTTAAAAATTTAATTACTAGAAAAATAATGTAAAAAATAACATAAAAATATTTTACATAATTTATTAAAATTAGAGAAAAAATTATACGGTAGCTAAATTACTATCATAGAAAAGATAAACTTTGTATTTTATAGATGGTGTAAAAGTCATTTTTGTGCTGTAACAGTGGCGAATCCGGGAGGGGGGGTCTATGGGACTGCAGAATGCTTGATTTTATTTAAAATCCCTAAAACGGTTTCTTCTTAATTCCCCCCGTTAAAAAAGATAATAAAAACATAACAACATTGCGTTTTGGTTGACAGGCTCGAAACTTTTCCTATTTTTCTAGTCATTCCACTTGTATTTGTGGCGTTGACGCGGAGACATCTTTTGGCTAGTTATTTCATTGTGTTTTTTTATTAAATTATCGTTCTTTATGATTCTTATCGTCAGGTTATAAAGTCTATAAAGTTAAAGTGTTTTGGTTTACATAAGCTATGAGGTTTGGCATTCGTCACGACGATACAAAATTTTTATGACCTCAGCCCCCGACCCAAATCCTGTATTCGCCACTGTGCTGTAATATTTCCCGAAGTTATCGAAATGAAACGTCGCAATTTCGTTTAATTTTTAATTAATTAAAATTTCAAAAACAATATAGCTCCTAGATGCACATTTCCACCTTCCAAAGTATGTTTGTTCCAAATTTCGTAGCTATATGTTCAGCGGTCTGTCCTATAGAGCGTCTACATACCTACACACACATTCTTCTTTATATTACAGAGATTATACAATAAAGTTTAGAGAAAATCACACATCAGCCGCTCTGTATACTAATTATTTGTCTAACACGCAGAAATTTAAAGCATATTTTGCAATCATCACTTTTAAATGATGAGTGATTAATTATTCGTTGCTCTGAACAAAATGATGGTAAATTTAGATGAACCAATGACCAAATACAGGGAATCATTTGTAAAATCAAAACTAAGCATTTCTGTATCCTATGACTGGCCATTCAAGACAGCTGTGACGATGACAGATTCGTATCAGCTGCTAGGTGTCGGCACCTGTTTACATTAATATGTAATCGTCTGCATGTACTACGTCGAATCATTTGAAATACTTGAGGTACTTGATGAAAAGTTAAACGTCTTCCGTTACTTATTTTAAGATTAAATTTATGGAAAAATTGAGAAACTATTTTGTCAAAAATTTCAGTTCTCTTTTTCTTTCCGTTGTTACGTTTCTAAAGCAGTTTCATAGAATTTCAAAATTGATTTTCTTTTCAGTGATGGATAAGATCGAAGTTATATTTCTGTTTAAATATCATTTCTATTCAGTGAAAGAGACTAGAAAAGGCATTTTGTAATTAAGTAACTTTTCAACTAATTTTCTTCACGAAAGACCTTATAGATCTTTACATTTGCAAGATAACTTAAATTCGTTTTGTACTCACTCCCTCACTCAATACGCGGTTCAAAATTACGAGGTACAACCCAGCAAAGCCCCCGAGTTGCTTCAAAATGGAACGTTAATACAAAACTAAAACTGAAAAACCCTAACTCAATAAGCGCAATACAACGTTACTGTTTTATCTGGAACTGAAGCCTAATTGTTCGTATATTCCCATTCTTCAATTTTTTAGAATATATTTTTATAAAATAAAGAAAAACTTTAAAAAAAAAGTTATTATTCTTTACGTAATTTCGAATATTTCGGTAAAATGAAACGATTTAATCGAACTTTTATTTGTAACACTGATTACTCTCAGACTGAATTGTATAAATAACGTTGAACAAAATTTAGGTTTTTTTTCTGTGAAAAAATTTTCATTTCTATGAATGAATTTTGTAAAAGATTTTAACAAAAACTTGTGTATTTAAATAAAATTATGTATTTTATTTAATTGCTGCCAACGTAATGCCTTGAAGAAAGCTATTTTACAAAACACCCATTCAGCAATTCTTCTTTGCTTTAAATACATGTTAAAAAAAAACGTATATTTAAAATTTTATTTTTCTGTTTCAATTAGTTGAATCTAAATAAAAATCCAGTTTCGTTTCTAAAAGAACTAATCATTTCTTAAATTCAAAGTAAGAAAATCAATTGTCATTGTTTTGAAATATCTGTCAAACAAGAGAAAATACCTTGATTTTCTTTTTATAATTATTTCATTTCAGAGATTAAAAAACACCCAAACCGGTATTGAATTTTAAATTTAATATTCTTTTTCTGGCTTAAAAAAACATCTCTGAAGTAAATGAACTATAGCATAGTTATCTAAAATTTAATATAAATGAGAATAATGTTGCATAATTTGGAAATAAACAAATGGCAGTCAAATAACGTTCGAATGAATACAAAACTGACTGGATGATTCTATTTTGAATGATTTATTTTCTTTTGTTCACATTAAAACTAAAATATTAAACTGTACTTATTCAATGTCATTAGTTATCTTTAACAGTAACTGGTTTAAAAATTGTATTTAAATATTTAAACTTTATTTTTCCCACTTTTATTAGTTTAAATTAATTATAATCGTAACAGTTTGCGTTAAATGTTTTAACAAGGGGGCATCCGAGTGCACGTATTAACTAAAACTTACCCATCATTAAATAATTTAATTGAACTTCTGTAAATTTTTTCGAAACAAATTAAAATTGTTATATAAATTCTTTAAGAAATTATTCAATTAATTCGAAATATGTGGATTTTCTACAAGTCGCACTGAAGATAAATTTAATACAAATTAAAAATATTCAGGTGGTGACCTACATTTATATGAAATTTGTCGCTTTCATACAAAAAAAAAGTATTAAGTTCCCAAACACTTTTTAAGAAGCACTTTAATTACAGAAAATAAAAACACTGTAAATTTTTTAACGAAATTCTCGGCCCTCAAGGACATTTATCAGACTTCGCCTTTATTTATTTACAGTTCTGTGACAGAAATTCTTCTTATTTATGTATTTATTTTAAATCTCAAAATACACTCGGAGAATGTTAATATTTCTCATTACTATTCATATCTCACAAACTTGAATGGAAACACAGACTATTAAGATATATACTATTGTTGTTTGAAACTTCTACCTTGAAAGAAGAAGTTATCTTTGATATGAAAGTGAAAAATTTGGGATTCAATTTCTCCACTCTCATATTAAATACAATATGTGATTTATGTTCCGATAATACTTTGAATTTCGTTATTAAAAAAAAGAAATATCAAGAATTGCATGTATTTAATAATTTCCGAAGTTATGTATTTAGATACAATTTTGCATCATGGAATTTCTTAACCCTTAGAACTCTTTAAAACATTAAAACGTTCGAATTCTGATTTCTATTCTAAACGCAATGTTTTTGATAGTATATACCTTTACTTTGTGATTAAAAAATAAATACAAAAATATGCATTAAATAATACATTAAAAGGATATTTATTTATGAATTTGCCATAATGAATTTTTTTAATTCTTAGAAAATCGTTTTAAAACATTAAAGAATTCTGATTTCGAAACGCAATATTTTTAACAGTATGCAGTTTGTACTTTAAAGTTAAGAAATAAATTTTTTAATGTTTATTGAAAATAATTTTAAGAGCATTAAAGAATTCTGATTTCTCATCGTAGTACTTTTAGTATTAAATATTCTGCAATTTATAGTTAAAAAAGAAATTTTTAAAAATATGCATTATTTAATACATTCCAAATATATTTAGTCATAAATTTCCTGCCCTGAAAATTTTTTAATCCTTTCAAAACTACTTTAAGAGTATTAAACCCTTCCAATTCTGTTTTGTATTCGAAACGTAGTATTTATATTTTTTTTTTACCCATGCCAGAATGAATCGTACTCTTGATGCACCTGGATTGGCGCGCACATGTTAAGTTGCGAGATCCGAAACAGCAACCTGCAGAGCCACTGACGGCGACGTTTTTTGATTGTTTTTGTTTTCTGTTCCATCTTTCTGGCAAATCGCGTGCGTGCGCCATCTCGCTCGCCAGCGGATTAGGCTCGCCAGCCGCCATCGATTCGCTCCGAGCCAAGAATCACAACCAACATTGCCAAATCCACTACTGCTTCTGGCGATCTCGGCTCGCATTCATTGTTCTCGTGTAAAAAGAGAAAAAACTAACCACTTCCATTCTCGGATTTGTGCGAGAAGAAATGGGTTAATAGACTGAGTTAGCAGACAGTCCATGCTCCTTCGAAAATGACCGCGGCTTTCCGAGTATAAACATTCGAAACACCGGGGAAGATTCATGTGGTTCTAAATATACCCTCGGTCGTCCGTCTTGCAATGAGACTGAGCCAGAGCAGAGGAAAGGTGGATGGATATCATGGATCGGATCCAAGACTGTTTTGTTGTTGTACAATGTCGAAGCGTTGAATTATTTCTTTAGTGTGGACAGAAAGTACTTCTGGCGAGTATCGGTGGGGTTTCGTCATGGTTGACCTTGGAGGTTACGTTATTATTCTGGTGGAGACTACCGACAAAAAAATCAAACTATACGGTAAGGTTTCGTATTTCTTCGTTTGTTGATCTTAAATATATTGAATTTTTTCTACGAAGAGTTTTTGGCTGATTTTTGATTTTCTGACATTCTGAGAGTATTTGAAAACGATTTTAGTTAAAGTTTTTTTTTTTTTTTTCATTTTTATTTTATTACTATTTGATTGATTTCTCCATGATACATAAATAAATACATAAATCCACGATCGATATACTATCAATGATTTATATATGGATAAATTATCATCATTAATTTAAATTTTTGTAATAAACTTTCAAATTTTAATTATACAATCTTGTTTGGATAATCAAAGGTTATATGTGTAGAATTATATACAGATTGGAAAAATTATGAATATAGCATTTACTATGTATATATTGTGGGATTCAGCATTTTTTTCTCCTTATGTTGTGAATATCTCTAAAAGAATGTTATTATAAAAACATGAAAATCAAAATTAATGAATAGCATATAGGTGCGAAGAAGCAATGTATTATATAAATAATTTTTTGTATTAATGTAATATTTGTAATGAATTTTGTAGATGCTTTACTACATTTTCATAGTTCACATTTTCTGCCAGTAAAATAAATCTGTATCCCCAGCAAAATTGCTATTATTTTAGAATTTATTTCTTGCTTTAAGCATTGGTTAAAATATGTTATTTAAAATCAGCTAGACTATTTATGTTTTTGAATAATTTGTCCATGATGATAAAATACTGGGAAAATTCTGAAATAGTAATGTTATAGTTAATGTTGTGTAGGATATATATTTTAAATTTTATGCTGTAGAAATGCAGAGCAACCAGATTTTGACTGTCATTTAAAAACATAATTGTGCTAATATTAATTTCATTTTATGAATAAACAAAATTGGTATGATTTTCTAAACTTCGAGCAAAGATTAATATTTGCAAATGAGTACTTTTATAATGACGTTCTAATAGTAGTTGAATATTTTGTACTAAGTATTGCTTATCTATAAACAAATGTCACTTGATAAATACATAACTAAAAATGACCTAATTTTTTCTTTAAAATTAATTTATTTTAAATGAAATCCTAAAAGACGTGTTTGTAAAAATGTGCTTTTTTTTATCATTAACTATACTTACAGTATGTTTTCCTAAATCTAAATTAGCCTTATTTTATTTCATATATCATCATAACAATTCAATACTGATCAGATAGTATTTCGTAATCTGTGAAGTTTATTTTAATTAATGTTAGTTATGTCAGTTTTATTATTTTCTATCAATTTAAATGCTCCTGTAGAATAGTTACATTTACTCCTCTAAAATTTAAATATTGTATGTAAACTAAATGTCTCTCTGAGTACAAACTATAATTTTATACAAGTACAAGCTGTAATATGTACACAAAATGTGTTTTGTGATGAGTGACATTTTCTTCAGTACATACGCAAAACTAAAATTCTCAGCATATTTTCTGAAGTGTGTTAATGCTAATTACAATGTCCCTCAAAGAGAAATCACAAAATGAATATTATATTAAATGAGCACTGCTTTCTGGTATCATTTTGGAACAAAAATTGAATATTTGAACAAAACTTATTTCTGTTTAAAAGCAAACTTACAGCATGAATTCCTCGAACATTTTTAAGAATGTAGAAAATGATTTTAAATACCTTCTATATGGAAACCATTAAAAATTTTGTATGATTTTGGAAAATCATTTTAAATACCTTTATATAAAATATAAAAAAATAGCTGGAGAAATTAAAATGAAGTAATAATTTACGAAAAAAGAAACCCTAAAAAACATTGGAAATGTGGAAGCAATAAAAGACGTTAAAGTAGAAACAAATCTTATTAGTTGCGCATATGCAGCAGAAACCAAAATAACAATGAAAAGAGTGTATAAAAAATTGTTCAGATTTATTATTGTTTTTATTTGAATTATTTTATGTTCCCTAATTTAATATTTGTCTTTTTCATTAATAATGTTTTAAAATCTGAATTTTGTATTATAGATTATAACTATTTGTATATTACAATCACATGTAGAATAGATGACCTTCAAACTTATTTTCAAATGCATTCTATATCTCTCATTTTATTCAAATAAATTTGTAAAATGAATGAGCTTAGTATAGAGGTGTACATGAAAACAGTAAAAATGGTAGTTAGTTCTGAAGTTTATAAAAAAAAATTATCATTATTCCTGCACGTTAAAGGTTATGTATTTTTTATTAATATGTGCTCTGTAGTTGTTAGATTGTGTAAAGTAGTAGAATTAAAGAAATGTTATATTTATCTAGCTGTAGCATTTTATTTCTCTATTTTGATTTTTTTTTTTTTTAAAAATGTTTTCATTTATTTTTCTGTGCATAAAAGATTTTTTCTTCTTTTTTTTATTTTCCAAACTCTTATACCCATCCTTGTTCACAATTCGAAAACTGAAAATCCCGTATAATTTGTATGTATAAATCATCTTTATCTATGTATATATAATATAACCTAAGAAAAATTACCATGTACAATTTTGATGCTTAAGTATTTAGTGGAAGAGATATTATCTCACTAATATAAAGATATTTTTATTTGATTTTAGTACATATGTAGAATAGTATTCTATTACGGAACTTCAGTGATTCATCAGTAGAAAATATCAAAAACATAAGAATGTAAGAAAATGTATTTGTAAAGACGAGTATTAGATATGTATGCAGTATGTTATCTTTCTCTATGTAAACAGTGTTCAAATATTTTTTTTTTTAAATTAAAGATTCAGTTAGAATGCTCTCTAAATATCTAATCATCCTTATAGACTTAGAATCATAAATTAAAAACTTGCCACTTTCTTGGTTTGAAAAATATGCTTTCTAATTTTTCTTCCCTTCCATTTTGTCAGACTATTAAATTTTAGTAATGTTAGCTTATTAAATTGTTCAAACCTCAAATATCCCTTCTTATTTGTTTATACACATATATAGCATTCAGCTGTATATTTTGCTCTACCCTTGTTGCTAAAAATCCCTAAACTCACTGTTCATCAATATCATCATCATATTTTACCTGGGTTCTTTGTGGTCATTTTTAGGGCTAACCCTTTCCCTACTTGTTATTATTCTTTTGTAGCTTCTACATGGAGTGTAACAAAGCATACCATTCTTATTTTATTACTGAGATTATAGCCTATACTCATTACAAATATGTTCAGTATTAAAAAATTTTGTTTTTATTCTTTTACATACAGTTACTTTACCAGCAGAATATTTCCTTCCGAGAACGAATATTGGTACAATTCTTCTACCACTAAACAATTAAGATTTCATTCCCCATCCCACCATAAAATTTTGGTCTCTTTGCTTTAATCAAACAGGTGATAGTCTTACTTCCTTATCTTAATTCATTCAAACTGTGTATAATGGGTACATTGATTGCTAATGAGGGAAAATTGTGTAATAACCCCAAGGCTATGATAAGATAACTACAGAATAACTTCCAATGATTTTAAAAGTTTAGGGGTTTTTTTCATTGATATATCCCTTTAAAGTTCATTGACAAGTGCATGAAATATAATGTTAAATTAATCATTGTCAAGATAGAATTTATCACAAGTAAATAAGTAATTAATTCTAAGATGAAATTTTGTTTTATATTTTATGTATAACTGTTGAATTTTCGAAAAAGAGTTCTACCATAAAAGTTTTGATGTCCCAAATGGTCCATTCCAAATTATTATCTAATAGGATGAATATTTGATAATAGTTGAGAGAAAACTGCTATTCATTTAACTTTTCTTTGGAAACATTCAATGCTTGCTAAAATATTAAGGTGATATAAGTTTTATGCAATCTAATTCATCTTTTAATTTTAGAAGCTGTGTCTCTCTGATTATTTCTTATTTGTATTCATGATTTCTTATTTCACCTATAATAAGTAATGTGAAAAGTTTTCATAAATAATACAAGCTTTAATAGCAGATAATTTCTGAATAATGTATTTCAACAAAATGTTACATATTTTGCTGAAATACATTTTTCTTTCGGTATTGAAATTTGTTTCGGTCTTGTAATAAATTTAATATGCAGTGAAGCATTTTTTATTAAAAATCATAGTTTTTATAAAGAAGACAATAGTCATCAAAACAGCTCTTGAGTTGGTTGCCATTTTCCTCATTAGATAGCACTATGGAATGTTTGAGTTACTGCTTAAAAATACACAATTTTAATGTAATAATTTCAAATATTGTCTGGAATTCTAATTTATTGAAATATATTCAAGATTTTAAGAAAATGTGTTGAATGTAATAGATTTCTTTAGCATATCTTCATATACATATTTGTAAATAAATTTCGATTTTGGCCTGTAAATTCATTGACCCAATTATGTAGTTTTTTCAAGTGATCAACCTTTTATTTATTATTATTATTGTTGTTGTTTACACTTCAAAAGACAGAGATTAAAATTCTTGATTTTTAAAAGTTAATTTAATAGAGTGGATTGTCATCATTTTCATGATGTACGGGGAAGTGACAAAGTTTCATTTTGCATGCGAGGGAGGGAAGGGGATAATTTCTTTGTGGCCAATAGTCTCATTTATCATTTTTAAAAGGAGATTTTGAGGGAAAACTAGGAAAGTGTTCACTTACCTTTTAAAATTATTGAAAGATATGATTTTGCTTCCTTTCGACCATGAGATTACGTACCCTTGTCTTCCCACAATGGGATATGAAAGGAAAAATATCTACAGGATGATTAGAGACCATATATTAGCTATGTAAGGGAAGTCGGTTAGTCTTTGCACAGAGGAAAAATATTTGCTGGTACAGCTTCAGTACTGCCTATAAGCTGCTCATTTTACTAAAAACCAATGTCTTTGCATTTCTCAACAACATGATAAAAAGGGGACAAACATTCATTTTAAATTGCACATTAACATATTATACTATTAACAGTAACTCGTAAAAAACTGTTTCATTGTTTAGTTTAGTAGAAAGGTATATTTGAGACATATGCTTGCTATATAGCTGCTTTGTCTCAAATTGAAGAAAAAAATTTGAGAACTAAGTCTCATATTGAGGACTACACATGAGGAGTCAGCATCACCGCCCTCTCCGAATGCGTACTCCTGTTTCATTGTTTTTGTTATTAATTTGCATTTATCATTAAAAATATATTCAAATTATATTGTCCAAATTTGCACTTTTCAACATGCATCTATTAATTATTACTGAAATTACCCACTCCTAAAAAAGTAAAAGGTATGCTTTCAACTACTACTGGAAGCATGTTTTACAAAAAGTTTTATTAATAATAATCTTTTGTGAGTAATAATATGAATAATGACTATATTTAGAATGCATACGCATGTGAAACATAAAACAGATAATAATACTTCCCACGCAAGGACAATGGATCCTTATTTCGTGCGAAATAACTGCTTAGCATCTGTTTGATTTAGTCTAGCTAAACATGGCTGTTTTGCCTTATAATTCCAATTATATCTATCCTGTCATAATTAGGTTTGATTAACATGTTGTTTTTGTAATTACATCCTTAAATTCACACTTCCCCCCCGAAAAACTGAATAAAAGAATTTGCTGAATGTTCCTATATAGCTAAAGTTGTTAAGGAAACTAACATTTTTATACCGTATGGATAATCTTTCCTTTTTTTTAATTTTTATTCTGTACATTCAGCTCTTTGCAATGGTCAGTACATTAGTTAAAAGGTGAATTGCATTTCTTTATTAAAGAATGTCTTAAAAAAAGGAATAAATTTCATTAATGTGAAGTTTTATAAATTTATGCACAAGAGCACAAAACTCAAGTATGCTGTTTGTGATATGTGTCTGAATTAATTATAATTTTCTTAATTATTAAATTTTATTTATGTGACATGCATTTAAGTAGAAAATTGCTTTCAATTTAAATACCAAGTCTAAGAAAAAGATAACTGTAAAAAAAATAATTAAAAGCATTTTTTAAAAATACATTTTTATTAGTGTATTAAACAGCAGATTTTTTTTATTTTAATTATTTTCCACTTTTTATATTGAAATTAAATTTTCCTTAAACTCACTGCCAGGTTGTGCTATGTATATGGGAGAAATAGTAGAAAAGAATTAAAATAAAAGTAATTTCTACTTTTTAATACACTAATAAAAATGTGTTTAGTTTTTAAAAACATACTTTTATTATTGTACTGTAACTTAGAATTTTCTTATTTAACTTATTTTCTACTTTTTTTTTTGTTTTGAATTTATATAATTCATTATCATAAATATTATGACATCTTGAAATCAGTTTTTCTCAAATTCACTACCAGGTGGCACCACGAGTATGAAATCATTTAATTTAATTAATGATTACCTGATAATTAAGTTCAGAAAAATATCTATATAGTGTAATGTCGTTGAGAACACACAAGTGTGGAAAATTTCCAAACCCCAGCATATGAGGAAGGGAGTGAAAATTCGATTACAAAATTCCATCTTTACAGTCATGAGACAAGTCAAGTTAAATAAAAGTGTATAAGCAAGTTAAGTGAAAGAGAGAGAGAAAATTTTCTGGTATTTATTTTAATATTATATAAGTTTCATGTTTGGCAATTAGCTCATTACAGTCTAAGTACGTCCGTCTTCTGTCATTTCTGCTGTTATGAAAGACAGTTTCTTTTTAAAACATTTCTGAATAATAGCCTCATCTTTCTATTATTCTATCAAAATGTCTCTTAAAACTTGCATAACTGCCAGCTTAATTGCTTCCTATAGACTGCTGAATCATCTAGCAATTGCTAATGATGGTGATTATGAAATATCCAAATTATATTTCTTTCCTCCCATCCCAGTTGTAGTTATTGTTTGTAGTCAATGGAGAAGAGGCAGATCTGCAGCTGTAATATTGAAAGCATCAAACAGTTACAATTAGTTTAGGACAGAGGTTCCCAACCTGTGGTAGGCATAATCTCTGGGGTATGCAAAGGATTAGTTTGGGGTACGCGAAATCAAAGTTGGTAATGGTGGAAACAAGAAACCACAAGGAATTAAAGTAACAGCATTTTGTTTGCCCTAGTTAATATTTACTATTTAATAACTATACCACTTAAATAGTTGATTATTATAGAGTGTAATTTTTAGCTATCCTTATTAGTTAATGTGAAATTATTACAATACTGGTTTCATTTGTTTTGGTGATGAACTAATATTATTGTATAAATACAATAAAATATAAAATCAAAAGTAAGTCCAGTAAATGTTATTAATTCAAGTCATTTGATTCTTAAGCTAACCTAAGATCTCGACATTATTGATAAAAACTTCTTTACATAGATGCATGGCTGGTGGGGGGACATGACAGTAAGGGGTACACGAAAATATAAAGATTAATCAAGGGGTACACCAAGGAACAAAGGTTAGGAACTCCTGGTATAGGAAAATTAATATAACTTCTATAAGTAGGGTAAATAAGACAGTTATTGGCACCCTAATCTTTAATTTTTAAAAAATAAGCTTTCCCTCAGATTCCATTGCATAAGTCCATTTATACTTCAAAAGCTAACTAAATAACAATGAAGGGATGTCAATAACTGCCTTGTTTACCTTACTCATCTGTAGGGTGTCAATTACCGATTTTGACACTGAATTTATTCTCAATATATTGCAGGGGATAATTTTTTTATGGAACCCTTTATTCAGCTTAAAATAGAGTAATTTAGAAAAAGTGACAATGAATCAAAACTTGATAGAACTATTTTTTCCATGAATTAATACAGTGGTGTAGCAAGTGTAAGTAGCACCTGGGGCATAGTATGATTAATTCACCCCTAGTCGTCATCAGTGGCTCAACAAATGTAATGGTGCACTCAACAGGGTAAATGGCACATTGGTATGATATTATTTTTCCGTCTCCCTCATTATTTTTGACTTTAGTGGCTTAAGCCAATTAATGTTTTGTCACCATAGTGCCCCTAAATCTGGTGCCCGGAACATCTTTATTCCCTTGTCCCCTCAGTTACTATGCCACTGAATTAATAAATGTTACCTTAAGGGTGTCTTGTTTTCTTTAGATGCAACATTTATTATAATGTAACTTGTGATAAATTTGAGTGTTGATGAAAGCAGTGGATGGCCATGTTATCTTATTCTTAAACAGTTGAAGATCTTATTCTTATCAAAGAATGCATAACAATAAAAAGTAATTATCAGTATTGGATATATTGCTATATTTACTACCATCTATATTTTCCATACCAAGGCCTGCCCCACCCCATCCGTCAATCGGCTGTTATTTGCTCTATACAAGACTGAGAAGAACTCGAGTCGCCTGATTTAAGAACCTGCCAGATCTGTTGTAGGGGTAAAATAATGCAACAGTCTTTATTTGAAGTCGAAAAGAAAGTATCGATGTGTTGGAAGTTTAGAGTAGGCGGTGCACTGTCAAATATCTGAGATGCTTTTTTTTTCTTAAGCATTGGAATAAATTGGTACCAAGGCAAAACGACATACTGATCATTTCAAAATGCCAATACTAGCACTTTTTGATGGTTTTCCTTCGGGAAGGGATAAGAGGCTATGAGTAAGATGAGCTGATTTCCGGAGTTTTTTTGTTAGGTCACACACACACAGCGATGAGGGGGTTTTACGAAGCGCACGGCCTCATTGAAGGGCCTCCATCTTCGAACCTGATGATTGGAAACAATTGGTCAAACGATGTTGGATTGAACTTGGTTTGTGGGATCTAAAGATCCATTCCTGATGAAAAAGTCCTTCGCCTGACGAAGGTAACAAACTGTGTGGTGTTTCATGCCTGGTAACGCTGGGAGGAGGGTGTGGGGGTACTTTTGTTAGGTCGCGCTAAGTAAAATGTAAACATCTCCCCCTCCATTTCTCACTTCACCCCTATTTTAACGAAATCAACTCCACTTGGCGCATGCGCAAAAGCGCGGAGAGTTTCGAAATCCGAGAATCATCTATACTAAAGACGCAAACGTAATGTCTTTTACAGAGATCCACTGGATGCTGAATATCTGTGTACCTCCACATCTAATTTTGTACTGTTTGTTTACCTATATTAGATATTAAGAATTCGAATTAAAATTTTATTTGGAAATGAGTTAGGGAGCGATTTGAAATCATTTAAATAAATATTGAAAACTACTAAATTAAATAATGGAATTAAATCTTTTTTTTCTTTTTGGAAATGTTTTTAAGTGGATGTTACTTTAGATTTGTTGCTGCTTTTCTGAAACCATATAGAGTTTTTTGATGGTTTAACTTACGAATATCGAAATTTAGATTGAATAGTAAAGATCTCGTTCTGTATTGCTACAAGCTTCTTAAAAATTTAAAAAAGAAAAAAAAAACGACTAAGTGCCATATAAGGAAGCCTGTGTTGATTCAATTCTGTGTGATTTCAATTCTTTGATAACCGAACAATGAAAAAAGGAAGGACATCCTCAATTATTCTATTAACGTCACCTGTTACTCCAATTAGAATAAACCTGCCGAGTTATCTTTGGCATAAATGCGCTTTTAAATCTCGGTTGACATCTGTTCATCAAGTGTGCAAAAACCCCCCCCCCCCCCCCCGTATGCCTGTGAGAACCGTAGCAATTACTACTTCCGTTTCCTGTAAATGGAAATTCTCTCGTTTTTAGTGAGGGGGGGTCCTCTCTGCTTTTGGTTAGGAGAATCGTTTCTGAATTTTTATTAGTGTAGTAATTGATTAGTAATTTTTCACAGTGGATTGAGTAAATTTCAAGTAATGAATAATTATTAAAAGCGGCACATCGAAAGTTTTTTTTTTTAATCAGTTAATTGAGGAATACATAATAAACATGTTTTTTGTTCTCCGCTTTGTTTTTATTGACAGGCACATAAATTCTTGGACACTGATTCACTGTTTAAACATGCTAATTCTCTACCTCAGAAGAAACTATCTTCAGTCCAATTTTGCTGATTTTGAAGACTATCCCGACCGTATCTTCGGATGGGCCAAGTATCGCAGCTGTAGGACGCAAAGAATAAAAGATATCCGCTCTAAAAATATATATATATCTCGCATTGCGATACAATGCTCTCTGGAACTTCCTTTAGGCTGCTTTTCTGTAAAATGTTAAAATTGTTACTTAATTCTTTGCACTCCGAAAGATAATAAGATGCATAGTTCTACACTTGTGAGTTTGATTTAGCTCTTCAGGAAGCTGAAAAATATTTTTATTAATTTGTTTCAATTCCTAAAAATTAATCTGTTTCTTTTTGCTATTATATGGTTTTTATAATAAGCTCTATTCAGCAAGAATGCGTAAAAGATGCATCATTCAGAGTGGTTCAGGGAATAACCCACCATGGTTCAAAGAGTTAAGATAGTTTACCTCTGACAGACAGAATACAGAAATATTTAATGAGGAGGGGAGAGGTTAGAAAAAGTTAATTAGCTTATATTTTAAAGGGATCTTTTCGAATGCTGAAAGAAAATTTTCAGGTGTTTTTTGTTGGTGGCAGAATAACTTTCTGTATTGACTTTTTAAAGATTTTCTCCTTTTATAATTCCGAAGAACGGAAATTTTATATGTTTATTACTATTATTATTTATTAAAAAACATTCTCAAAATCTTGCTTATTTTTATTGTATGTCAAAAGATTCCACCTTTACTTTTATTCATTGTTTTACATATTCGGAATCGAATTTTTAAAATCTCGCTATTTTTCTTAAATCTAGATTGTATAAGTTTTTTTTTACATGAAGATTAAATTTAACCAATTTTTCTCATGATTATTTATTTATTCAATTTTTTAAATGTCTTACGAACGTTATTTTCAAAATCTAGAAACCAAAACCTGAATGCAGTGAATAAAATCGTATAACGTAAATAAATACCTTTACAGCACTGCCATGATAACTTTTTAAAATACCAGAAAAAAATGAAGCAACTGAACACTATTTGTCTTTTTTTACTGAATAGTATACAAAGGGAAAATACAGCGCTATACTCTGTAAAAGTGTACGAGAAAGTAGAGAAGTTACTCTCACTGTTTTTCTTATAAATATGTCGATAAAGTTTCTTACTATTAAACTACTATTAGTTATTAAAGAAAATTGACATGACGATCGGCAAAAGTTTTTATTCTAAACCAGTTTGTTGCTAAATGAAGTTAAATCATTTATGAGTAAGATTGGTGAAAGCAAATTTTCAATCAAAGGAAGATTTTATAGTACTTTTTCGTTAACAAGTATTATATGCTGAGAAATTTACTTACAATCGAAAACCATTTTTTAAAGTGAATTCTGCCGTATAGAAAGAAAATATTATGAAAAAAAAATGGAGTGTTCCAATAAAATTTATTTTAAAAAATTCTATTCTTGCTATTTTCTGTACTTGAAATCCTAATTCTGAAAATTTGCTGATGGTTTAAAATAATGTTCCTTTGTTTCTTTCTAATAAAAATCGAATGCCTTTTGATTCAAATCTTTTTTAACCGTACATTCTATAAACGTTAATCTAATCCTTAAAAATACTTTTCATGCATCCTATTTTATGCATCAAATGCCTAAATATCACATTTTCTCTTCTGCTTCAGTTTCAAATTCTGAGAATCTGCTGATTTTTTTAAAAAAATATTTTCCTCGGGTTTCTTTTTGATAAAAATATAAAGCCTTGTTTTATAAATTAAAATTGACTAAAATTTAGCTTTTTTTAAATTTTTATTTATAATGCACCATTCAAATGAGTTCAAAGGACTACAAACTACCTAACTATCTGGAATGAAAATAGCTAATTCATCCGACCTACATATCTAAGAACTGAATTCTTGAAGCTGCATCTTTGTCTGGCTTATTTCTTTGCTGGCCGTCTGTATGTTGCCTTCTGGTGATTGGTATTTTGGTCAGGCCCAGCACGGATACATGTTATAATCTTGGTGCAGAGAAGCGCCTAATCTCTTCGTCAGTGACAGTAGTGTTTATCGAACCGTATTATCCAGTTTCCGCCTGTCTTCTCGCAAGACGTCATTGGACAGCGCTGTCGATACTTGGCGTTATGAGGCTTGTTCTTACTCAATATCTCCCGATATTCCGCGGTGCCGTCTGGAAGAACTCTTCCGTGTCAGTTATGTTTTGCGAAACGCTTTTAGTGGGGCGCGGTAATTGTGATCTGTGAAATATCGTCACTTGAAACAAGGAAGGGGAGGATAGTATTAATGTATCTGCGACATAAAACAACTAGCTGAAAGGTTGTTTTATGTAACAGGGTAACGGTCTTTTTTGCTTTTAAGTTTTTGTTGGTGTATTTTTTTATGAAATGCGATTAATGCTTTTGCACCTTTTCGCTTATGACCAGTAATATACTTTTCGTTTCAAACAGCCGCGACTACAACTTTTGGGCAATTTAAGGCACGGTACACACGTACGGATTTGTGTTGTTGAAACAATAAAAAACTCATTTGCGTTAAAAGTCATAAACGGGTCGAAATACATTGAGAAGAGCTAGCCAGTGCCCACATACTCCCTGCTGAGAGTATCGCATCTACGATATTTTTTCGACTCGCGGGGAAAGTTTGTCGGAAATGCGACACTCTCCGCAGGGGGGTATGTGGGGACTGGCTAGCTCTTCTCAATGTATTTCGACCCGTTTATGACTTTTATCGAAAATGACTTGTTTAATGCTTCTCCGCACAAGTGAGTAAGAAGAGCGCTTTTCTGGAGTTCTTTGTCGGATGCCTTTTACTTTTCGTTATTCTTTTCCGATATCGATATTCATTTTCGTTTTGAATCGTACCATTTTGCTTTAATTCGAAATGACTGTTTTGAAATAGAATAGTTGGTTTAAAAAGTTAACATCTCCTCCTCCATCTGTCTTCTCACCCCTATTTTGGTAAAATCAAAGACCACTGGCGCATGCGCAAAAGCGCAGAGGGCGTCCGTGTCTGAAAACGGACTGTACAGGGTTATTCAAAACAATTGCAAATGTTTGTAACTCCCTTGAACACAACGGTAGAAAGAAAAATTTGGAAGATAATGCAGAATGAAGCTTAAGGTTTTGTGTTTGTATGCAATAATCGCCTTTTGTGAATTCTTGGCCACACGGACAACATCTGTGCCGTAATCTATTTCACTCCGGACTCTTCTGTGGAGCATGTTCGCAGCCACTGAAGCGCACTCGATAGACGCATGCCTGTTCTGCATGTGGCTATCTAATTCTGAAATGATTTCTTCTGTCTTCATTTCATTGGGATGTGTCGTAGAGTCTGAGTCTTATCTTAATGCCTCTTTAGCGTGCAATAGTGAGCGAACTGAAGGTACGCATAGAGAACGCTCCAGATGTTAGTGAAATGGACTACCGCATTGATGTTCGCCGTGTGACCAAGAGCCGTCACATAGGGCAATTATTATTTATCCTATTAAACTTCGTTCTGTATTATGTTCTTCCTATGATTGTACAAGGAAGATAAAAAAATCTTTACCAATCTCTGAACCTTCGCTCTCTAGTTGCAACCGACGACCAACTTGGGCACTACAGGGATGACTCACAGTCACATGACAAAAGTCACCGCACTTGTCGCCTACCATCTAACTTAACTGCGGTGATCAGACAGGAGCCGGTGTTTTCAGCATGGTAAGGCTGTTGACTCTACCCTCTAACTGCACGTTTTTGTGACGCTGAGACATATCTTCCTTTTTCCTCCTGCAAGATGACAGATGGATTCTGAAATTAAATTGGCGCGACGCTCTTGATTTACATTATTTGAGGCATAAAAAAGTATTGTAATGCATTTTAAATTTCAGATCGTTTTACATGATGTATAGAAATTCATTTACTTGCATGTTTTCTCGTGTTAACACAAGCTGGAAAGTCTCATCGCCACCTTTCCCTAGTCAACCTTCGAAAGTTGATCATCTTTTATTTTCACGTAAATCAACCGCAATGGCAGTTTGTCCTTCAGGCCTACAGAGATGCACCACTTCCTGCATTTATCTCAAAAGTTCATTTTCACAACTTTTGTCGATTTTCCCTATTTCTAGTTCGATGATATACTGATAAAACCATTTGTTTAACATGTTCACGCCCGCGCGTACCACCGGTGGCTTGCACTTAGGTGTCCCATCAGGCGGCGCGTACCACCGGTGGCTTGCACTTAGGTGTCCCATCAGGCGGCGCGTACCACCGGTGGCTTGCACTTAGGTGTCCTATCAGGCGGCGCGTACCACCGGTGACTCGCATTTGAATGTTTCATCAGGCGGTGCGTACCACCAGCAATTTAGTTCTCTTGGCAATTAGAGAATATTTCCATATAGTTAAAAATTAAAATAATGGAAATTTAACGTATATTAATTGAAAAAGTAGAATTTATTTTATTTCAACTCAATATGGTGGTAAAAAAATAAAGAGCAGCAATGATTATCATTGCGGTAACAACTTCATTTTTCACTTTAGTTCGGCGCCGCCCGATAAAACAAAGCGCTCTTAGAGTAGCCGCCCATGGGAGACAAACATGAATTGCAGCGCCGGCGTGAACGTGTTAAACAATTCTGTTACTTCAATCTGGGTATTAATAACTTCGTTCTAATTAAATTCAACCCAGCCGTGCTTCGAACTAAATATCTTTGCGGTTCCGCATTATGAGCAAACTCGATTTGCACGCATGGCTAAATGACATACATATGTATAAGTGGAAAGTGACTTTTCGTAGTCTATAATGGTGCTGTGAAAGTTGCTGCCCATTAGATCTTACTTTGTTCCTCCCTGTATCCTTTTTTTTTTTTTTTTCACATCCGTTTTCTTCAATTTGGGATTGGTTTTCATTTGCTTTAATTTTCATTCCATTTCACGTTAATACTCATGTGAAAGATGTAAAAGCGTTAAAAATTTCTACATTTCCATAGAATCTCTGTTTTACGTGAAAACTTCAACAGTCTAACTATTAAACTAAATATCTGGTAAACAAACGGTGTTGTAACTTTTACATCTGCTGCTCGTTGCCCTCCTCAGTAGTGTCATTGAACACACAGCCACAGACAAATGAATGTCTTCCTTTGTCATTTTTAGATATTAATCGATGTGCCTGGATATAATCGGGGAAGCATGAAGTAGGAATCAGTTCTGATTACTATGATTGATTTTGCTGGGTTGTTGGCCATTTTGATGTTCATCGATGTTTTTAGTTTATAAACGTGGGATTCGTTTATAAAAATGAAACAAAGTAATTCATCTAGTAGTTAACATATTTCACAGACCCAATCGATAAAACAATGTATTTACAATATGCAGACTATATTCATCTAAAGAAAAGAAGACTACTACGAACTAATAGTGTAAAAGTGAAAATGCCTGTGCTGTACATAGTGTATATATTTCCTTCTTTTTGTTTATTTTGTTTTTCTTTTTCTTAAATAAAATTCCCATGTCTTGCACATCAAACCGTTCAGTGACCGGTCTGGTCACGGGTACGGGGGTAAGGGACGACGTTCTGTTCTGTAGACCATATTTTAGACTTTTAAACGTTCATTGGTTTTCGCAGTGAAACAACATATTGAGCATTTTTTTACTACGCATCAGCGAAACGTAGAGTAATTTTTCTTTCATTACTTAAGCGCCAGATATATAGGCCAACTTATATAAGAATTCCAGTTCAACACTCTTTGTATTCAAAAGATATCGGCATTGCAAGAGCTAAATTGCTTTCGATTGCTAAGAGAAACAGAATGATGAGAATCTTGCACAAATCGATATTTTTTAAAATTGAATCTTCGAAAGTAATATTGAATTTTATGAAGGTTGAATATCCTGAATACTCACTTATAACTTCTAAATTAAATACATAATTTAAATTGCATTTCGATGATATCTTATTCGGAGGAAAAATAGCCCGTTACCATTCATTGGTTTCACTGTGAAACCACAAATTTCATGAAATTAAAAAAAATCCAATATTTTGTTCCTTTACTTATTTTTGATCAGCTATATGTTTAATACTCATTTTTTAAATAAATTTAATAATTTTCACAACGAAACATATAGCAAACTATAAAGGGTTAAGGTGCAATATGTTTTATAAATAGTCTTAACAGGTTAGAAACGAAATGCGTAAAGCAAAAATTCACAACAAAGTTTTCATGGTAAATTCATTAACCTTTCAGCAGGCGCGCGTCTATAGGCGATACTTATATCGTGCATAGTATTATATATTTATATGATTCTTTTATAAATTTAAATGCAGTCTTTATTTATATATTGTGTGTTTACTATGGAGCTAATGAATACAGATTACATCAGTAAAAGTTGCATTGATTTTTGTGAAACAACTCGATATAAATATGTAATACGATGCTCAATATAAGTATCTTGCATACGTGCACCTGCTGGAAGGTAAAAATAGCCTAAAGTGCTTCCAGGGGAAAAAATGCAAATGAAGAACTTAAATTCACATTTAATTTTTTAATGAAAATCCTGACGTCTGCATTGGTGATTATATTTGGTGTTCGTTTTATTAATTTTGGATTTCAGTAGCATAAAATATTTTTTATAGGCGAGTATACTGGTTGAAAGCAATACTAAAAGGTGTGGTGAAAGCTTATCAGATTGAAGTCACGTGACTTCTGTTTGGCTGTTCTGGTTGGTTGCCAGGATTAATGAATTCGTTAAATTAGCGACGTGACCTGCGAATGCGCTATTGTATGTATTAAAATAATCCTTAACTATGCATTCAAGAACGCTTAACTAGCGATCTTCATGATTAAAGGCCTATTGTCTTTGTTACCGCACACTTTTAGTTCTTGCGCATACATTTCTATGGAAAAGCGAACGACTGTGGATGTCATGCTTAGAATATTATTATGCCTTTTAACTTATTATATTTCTGTTATAAAGAACGTATTCTAAACTTAGTCTTGGAATTCAGAGCCATTTTAACTATTTGACAATGGTTTTTTTTGTGTTGAATAAATTTTAGCTACAGTTTCGGCGCGACATATTCTATTTCAGGATCTTGCGCCAGAAAATCCAATCCGGGGCCGTTTTAACGAATTTGGGCGCCTTGGCTTAGAGTAATTTAGCGCCACATTAGAACCGTAACTAGGAATTTAAGTGCCTATGGCCCACACAACCCACTCCAAGACAGCCTACCAAATTGGCTTAAGACCTGAAGTTCCTATGGCCCAACGAAAATACCTATCTAATAAAATTAAGGAAAAAAAAAGTCGCATGTTCTCTGCTTAACAACTTCGCAAATCGGCGCCTTTTCAAACTAGGATTTTGCTAGCCAGCTTCCGCCACCTTTGATCATGTGCGTGATTAATTTCATCGATTTCATTATATAGAGAGTATTTTTTCAATTATCTTCTATATATTTATTAAATGCAATAATATATATAATATTTAAATAAATAAAATAAAATATATGAAAACACTTTGTATTTTATTTAACATATTTATAATTATTTATTTAATAGACGCAAAAATATGCATTTTAATTTATGGATTAAGATACACATGTTTATGTAACATTATATGATCGATGGCTTTTTAGTTACAACCCCTTATCATATTTTTACATTTAACATATTTAAAATTATGATTAAATAACTTTTTTACCTCCATAATGGAGTGGATTGAAATGACGCTACTGACGCACGAACAGTATGGTGTGTTTTCTAACAGGTAAGTGCACGTGGCATTATCTTACTCAGTGGCGCTGTCACAAAATAAGCAGTGTCAGAACACTCTAACCTGGGTTTCGAAAGTCGCGGTATTTTAGGGAGGTTTTTACAATTTTTCGTTGTTTCTTTTAGATGCTCAATGCATTCGAAAATTAAATTTTTGCTACGCATTTCACCACTTTAGCACGAATCTTCTCCTTTATTCGGCTAACAATGTTACCGAAAAAATTCAGATTTAATGTAAAGGAAGTAATGATGAAGATTCAAATAATAATCTAGTGATGTGAAATGAAGCATCAAGAAAAGAAAATTATTTATCAGTGAGCTCAGGAGTTTCTGATTTTATATCAATTCCTCCTTTCACTCTTTTCTTTATCAGGCCATATGTGGAATATTTTTTATTCATCCAAAAAAAATCAAAATTGGCTTCTCATATGTCACTTTGGCTGGCATATTTCTTCCTCTCCCTACTTTTATCTCTCCCAAGTTTTTGCAAGAGAACCCAAACAAGCCAGATTTTCGTATAGGTAAATTTACCTTCGGCGAAAGCGCTTTCGAGAAAGTTATTGACACTAATAACTTTCCGGTTTGTCATACCACGGAAACTCAAACGTGAATCTTTGGGTGTGTGTTTTTTTTTTTGAGACCCAACGCGAGGCTTGTGAGCAGTCTTTGAATCCGCGTGATGTTCAATTTCCGGTGGAAAATCGATTCCACTATCTCTCTGCTTATCGTGTGGAGGAGGGGGAGGACTGATTAGGAGAAGATGGAGGGGAAATTCTTCTCTTATTAATACCCAGAGCAAGAAAATGTTGCAGTTTTGTCATTTGTGTTGTTGGAATTTTTGTGTTATCTGTGGAATTCATGTAGTAAGGATTACGCTTTTTTTTTTAATATGATGTCGTTAACTAATAACTTAGTAATGACTAGTAATTGAATTAACATTTATTAAAATAACTTATCAGGAGCTAACTTTCTATTTCAAAACATTGAGCCCTTTTGCTCAGGAGCCATGCAGACATCCTTACTCCATGAATTTTACAACTAATCTGACTGAAAATCAGCATTTTTTGCATCGTACATTTAGCCAGGACGCCAAAAGCAGTTGGCGTGCCAACATGTGAGTTGCCTAATTTCCGACTCAAAATCGGATTGATTATTGCCAGTCTGTCGTAGATTTTAAAGTATTTTTTTAAAACATTAGCTAGTTCTCCATGTCAAAAGATTTTTAGTTATCGGATTGATTATTGCCAGTCTGTCGTAGATTTTGATTATCGGATTGATCGGATCAAAAGATTTTTAGTTATCTGATTGATTATTGCCAGTCTGTCGTAGATTTTACTTGAAGTATTTTTTAAAACATTAGCTAGTTCTCCAAGTCAAAAGATTTTTAGTTAAGACAGAGCAAATGGCACCTAGGCATAATATTTTTTTTTACTCTTCTTCCAACCCCAGCCGTCATCAGTGGCTTAGCAAGTGTAAATGGCCCTCGGAGCGTGGTAGTAATATTTTTTAGCCCCCTCATCATATTTCATTTCCGTAAATGCCCCGTGTTTCCTTTAAGCAACATACACAATATTGAGAATGAGACTGAAGCTAATGCCTGTTGTTGCCAATAGGATATACCGAAAATGATATTAAATCAATTTATAATATATATATATATATATATATGGCAGTCTGAGTTCCGATTAAAAAAATAGAAATAAATTGATGTTTTTCACTTGCGGGTGCATCTTTTTTGCTTTGTTTGTACGCCTTGGGACTACCATATTTTTTTATGCAATGTTGAAAGAAATTCCTTATCCTTATTATTAGTTCTTAAAATTAATCTGTGTTTAATTTTATAGAATTTTATCCAGGAAATTTTTTTTCTCAACTAAAGCCCAGTGTTGACGATTGGCAGCAAACTGGTTTTTAGTCGTAAAGCGTACTTAAAACAAAATAGGCTTTTTTAAGGTATTTTTCCCATGTTTTATTCAAGAAATGGAAGCCAAAAGAAACATTTTTAAATCAATTTTTTAAAAATAGGTATTTTAGAGGTAGAATTGGCATAAATGCTCCAATATTTATCCCCATTACGCCTCCAAAGACTAGCGGAATTTTCTTGTGTTGGATCTCCTTTTCTTTAAGTCGTTGACATAGGTATAAATTATAAATCGATTATAAACTTTGGTGAAGACGTATTTTCAATAATAAAAATAATAAATATTTTCATTGAATCTTTTCCCGGTTAGTCTTTTATGCGAAAGTATTTTCTGCTGATCTCGAAATTAATTGTGTTTCGTAGAAAATATCACTGTGGATATAATGCAATAGTATTGACAAACATCTATATGAATATTTCTCTTAAGCAGCTCCTAAAAACGCATTATTAAGCTATAGGATTTGATAACATCTGTAGAAATTTGTAAATCACGTGATTACACTTTCCAGATATGAACAAACGGTTGGCACGATTATGACGAGTTTGGTATCGAAACCGCTCCGTGTTCTTAAGTCCTACCGCTTTGTTTTTAGTTTTCTCTTTATACATCTTGAAACTCTTACCCCTCCCCCCCTTTTTTTTTTTGCACTTTCAGAATTTTTTTTTTTGTTGTTGTTGTTAGTTTCATTTTAATGTTCATTTTGTCTTCTAAATGCTTACAAAATCAAGGAAGAACTTTCTACACGAGAAATAAATTTATTATGTACTGATTTCAGTTAAAGCATGAGAAGCAAATCTATTAAGCTCAACCATAAATATGTTTGTTGTTTTATTCAGCGATTTTTTTTTTTAAAGTTGAAAATCGTGTTTAAAGCTCTTCAGTTATTTCTCAATCTATTGTCATGCTTCTACTCTCGTGTAAGTGCAGTCATCGTTACTGAAAGGTTTCAAATTCGAATATTGATACTACTATAAGACCTTTCGTGTCTGTTAGTATCAAATGCACCGGTTAGATATACAGAAGCTCAAGCGTATTGGCATTGTTGTGGTATGGAAGCTTCAGATTATTATGCTGACGGAAATGTCAATTCAGAATACAAAACTTAATAAAATGTGTAACTTACATGTATTGGAAATTCCTGTTCTATATATAGCACGGTAACTGTAAATGTATGAACAAATGCAATTGTAGCAAAGTAAACAACTTAACAGCATCTTGGGTCGATTGCGGCCCCTTCACAGAATTCTACTTCATAAAAACGAACCCTTCACAGAATTCCACTTCATAAAAACGAACACTTCACAAAATTCCACTTCATAAAAACGAACCCTTCACAAAATTCATAAAAACGGCCCCTTCATAAAACTCAAATTTACACAAACGGCCCCTTTTTTTAATCTGACTTTTTTTAAAGTTTTTTTTAATCAGGCATTGCGCAAAATATATATACGAGTATATATTTTTTTTTCAGTATTATATCAAATTACCGCATATATTTGGGCAAAAATGGGCCCATAAAGAAAAACCTGGATCGACCCCTGGCAATGTAATCGCAACAACTGCAAAACATTGTAAGCAGTCACATGGTTGAATTGTTGAAAGTTGCGTTTTGGTTTTCCCGCCAGATTTTTGATCAATAAGCCCGTTTATAAGACGTATTCTTTGTTAAAAAAATCGTTTGGAGAAGAAATTCTTTCTTTGAAATCTGCTTTTTGGTTCGAAATGAAAATGAAGACGAGCATCGCGTGCTGTATGCTGCCAGAGAGAGCAATCGTTTTCTTTTTTTTCTTTTTCTGATTTTTCGTTCAGTTCTGGAAACCGGAAACCGTTATCGATTGCTAGGCGAAAGTGATGGCGGGAAGATAAGAGCTCGGTTTCACTCCGCTGAGTTCTCCGCTCAAGATGGAGGCTGCTTTTTTCTCAGGGCCCTTGTCGCTTTCCCCCATCTAGCCTTCGAAAGAAAATTCATTCCTTTTTATTTCTCCTCTTGGCTTTCCCCCCCCCTATGTATATAAGACTGGTTTTAAATTTAATCTTTTATACGTCATTAAATCCGCGATAGGTTGTTGCCGGAGAAAGAAAGATGGATTAAATATAACTTTCTTCACCAATGTCGTAACCGTTACAATAGAGTTTAAATTTAATTATTAAATTTTATATAATGACTAGAGAATATAGTCTTAACTGCAGGGTCGTATTAAGGGGGTGGCGAGATTAGCCCCCGCCAGGGAGGCTGTCAGATGGGGGTGGGCGCAAAAATAACCATTAACCCTTAAAGGCCCGATTTTTTAAAAAAAAATTATTTTAATGTTTTTTTAATTTCATTTCTTGAGTAAAACATGGGAAAAATACTTTAAAAATTCTTATTTTGTTTTAAGTATAGTTTTTCGCTAAGAAACAGTTTCTTACCGATCAACAGCTCTGGGCTTTAATTGAAAAAAAAAATATCCTTTATAAAATTCTATAATATCAAACACAGATGGTTTTTAAGAACTAATAATGTGGACAAGGAATTTTCTTCAAAATTATAGAATAAAATATGGTATTCTCATGCGTAAAAACAAAGCAAAAAAAGATACAGCCTCAAGTGAAAATCATCAATTTAATTTATATTTTTTTATCAGCATTCAGGCTGCCATCTATATGTTGTAAATTGATTTAATAAAAATTTGAGTACGTATCCTATTGGCAACAACAGGTGTTAGAGCTTCAGTCTCATTCTCATGATTTTAGAGGACTAAATTGGGTATGTTGCTTAAAAGCAACACTGAGCATTGAAGGGTTAAAAAACAAGGTTTAAGAGTTAGATTGGCACGGTCTACTGTGTAAATAAAAAAATTCAAGAATGAGCCTTCTGTGGGTGATTAAAAATTACGTGTTGTTATTAGTTGTTGCTGGCGGGTGATGGGCCGGACGAAGATTACGACGATATCACAAACAAGCCATCACCCCGCTCTGCGTTAGAATCCGGGTCTACGTTGAATGATCGGCTGCCACGACTTCATCGAGCATTACGGGCCCCCGCATTATAGCTCCCATTACGAGCGACAACACGTTTTACCGGGGTATGACCCGTCATCGGAGATGGGCCCTAAGAGCCACACCACCATTGCTGTACCCACCAGGGAAGCGAGAACCCGCTTACTTAAACGGTGGCTTCTCATCTGTGAACTCGCGGGGCCCCCCCCCCCCGGTGGGATTATATACGACGATGTAAAATGTGCTAAATCTGTGCAAGAAAAAAAAATGCAGGAAGGTAGTTTTTCCGAGGAATGGAGGGTCATCTAGAGGGGATGAAAAAGTTTCAGAAATATAGTACGTGTTGGGGGGGGCTTTCTCAGTTCTGCCAGGGGCGCAGGATCGCCTCTTTACAGTCTTGTCTGACGGTATCTCGGAGCTCTGAATCATCTGGTTAAACCTAGGTTGTTGTTTTTTTAATAAATAGTAAGTGATAAGTATACAGTTATGAATATTATTTACTACGTAAAAATATTAATGGCGTAAAATTTCACAGTAGCTCAAATTGAAGCACTTGACGAAAACCATGAAATGACCCAATGCGAGAGTCCATTCATGCTTACCTGGTCACGTTAATTCAGTGCTGTAGCTGCAACTTTTGTCGCCCGGGGCGAATTTGTAACATGCCGCCATTCCTTTACAAGATACTTAGAGCCCTTAAGCCTCAAAATAAAAAGGAGTAAATTCCAGGAAAAATAAACATTTTATTAGTAACGTAATTTGTCGTTTGACACCCTTGATCTCTGCAAATAGTTTGTGAAATCGTGCGTTCACCAACAGTCCTTCTTTCAAAAATTGGCAATTTACCGACAAAAAGCGAAAAACGTTATTTTTTTATGTATACAATGATTGAGCTAGTGCCGCTGCTCTTAGTTATAAAATTATTGGACTGCCTGGTCTGATTTTGTCGCCCCTTGTAGCTACGCCACTGGTTAATTTCGCCGTGTCAACTGAATTTTGTTATCATTATAGGAGCAAATTAAATGAAAGTAAACGATGTGATGCCACAGCATAGCCCAGTGGTGGTTGCACGTAGATATTATGACTTGCGCATGTCATGTGACTGCTTTAATATATTCCCTAATAACAAACCCCATACTGCCCTGCCCTCGTCTTTGGGACGCATATAGGCATTCTGTACTCGAGCAGAGCACCATTACAACTTTGGAGGGCTCTGATTGGACAAGCGAATCTGACGTCACTCTTCTGCACATCGCATCAACAGTGAGACACGCGTATCTTGTTTATAGTTCTTAAAAATATAAATATTAATTTTTTCTCCAAGATATTGCCTGAATTTGTTTTCAAAAGGGGAATATTTCTTCTTCTTGATTTAATGTCGTTAGATTTGCTTCATTACTGCTTCATTCAGATCTAAGACATTAAAATTCATATTTTAATAGTTAACTTAAACCATGATAAATATAAGTATTGAAATAATGCCTGATATAGATTACAAATTGCAACATACATCATCTAAAAGATAATGATTTGAAATAATTATTGCTACTTACCAGCACACAAGCCTTGTTCCAGATGGTCTAGAAGATCGAAGATTCCATTTCGTGTCCGATGTTCTTCCATATTCTTCTATCCATGAATACACATCGGAAACACTTTTAAGGTTGCTTCGAACGATAGTTTCATCTTCAACGATTTTAACAACTTGTTTACAAAAGAAGGGGGAAGATTGGAATTCTGAATAGCCATGGCGTATTACACAAAGAACATTCCGCTATCGCTAGTTGAAAGAATCAGTCAGAGCGTGGTCAGAGATAAACAAGCAAAGCATAGTTACGTCAGATTCGCTTGTCCAGTCAGAGTCCTCCAAAGTTACAATGGTGCTCTGCTCGAGTACAGTATGCCTATATGCCACCGGGACCGTGGTAACCTCATAGCAGAGTCTTGTCTTCGTGACCAAAGAGTGGATGAGTTCGAGACCCGATTCCACGGGAGATTATGTTCATGGAGCTTTTTGTATCCATTGAGAGTCGAACGTTCCCCTTGCTGTTGTGGCATGGAAGTTAGGAGAGGTAGGTGCCGGCTCAGTTGTCATCCTCGTTATCAGACCACGGCTCAAAATTAGAAGGTTTATCCCAAAGTAGCCATCGTGTTGCTGCAAAATGGGACGTTAGTATGACTAAACTGAGCCTCAGTTACTGATTGAACGAGCGATCCTCGGAGAGCGCTCCCCTTGAGCCGCTTGTTAATAAAAAGGAAGCATTAACTTATAACTATTACACTAATAACCTTGTCACCCATCCTCATTTTCGAAATGCCTCAGTGAATTTTTGAAGTAAAATGCAGGACAGGTTTTATGATGAAGGCCAGAAAAAAATATTGTCCCTAAAAAAATCTTTTTCTCTTAATGATTTGAGGACTTGGGCAATATTTTTGTATTACATATTTTCCCCCATCTGTTATTATTTCTTTCACAAGGTAGCCATTTAGTAAAACTTAATTAGTATATCAAACAGAAATCCTATGTTTCTACCAGCGTTTTTTTTCATCCGGGTGTGCTTAGCATAGCATGGGTAAAAAATAAGCACCCCCGTTTTTTTTGTCGCCATGGATACGGACGCACTTGTAGATACATTTACCCGTGGACATTATTAACTATAAAATCAATTCATTGTTAGTATCAGTTTTCTATCTTCTCTTTGTGTGCATGTATCTTTCCCTACGAATTTTACTAACATTTAATATTTTATTATGCTTCATATTGTAAAAGTTATTGGGGAACATACGATTGTTGTGCTTAGATGTATACAATACGAGTATTAAATAGTTTAGTTGCCGCGCTTTGGAGCGAAATCGGAGAATTGATTCGTATTATGGGATGCGCTTATGCTTCTAAGTCTGTAAGTAGCAAAATTTGAAAAAATTGAATTGACTTTTGACCCCTTCTTGGTTTGATTATTTTTCTCCCCGAATCTCAGACAAAATGATTATGTTCTCTATTCAAGGCGGGAAATCTCACCTCGAAAACATGAAGAAAGTAGGACTATTTACGCCATTTCTTAACAATATTCAGAAATACAAAAAAATAGCCACGGAATATAATGAGACGAGCGCGCGTGTATGTAGCGACGAATTCGCTTTCAACGATGCAATTTTTCTCTTCGTCGCATGTCATACGACGCCGACCGAGAAGGGGTTAACTCCCCGCCTATCTTATTATATCCTGGAGAGAAGGGGGCGTTTAGAAGCGAGGTAGCTTGGAGAGGATAGCGTATGTGTTTTACGTCCTCCTAATAGTACCTCCATCTATCACAAATAATAAAAAGGTAATGTTCAATTGCAGAATCTACCTCAATGTTTCCTTCATAGTGTCCCCATTTCTTATAAAGAATGACTTATCGATTTAAAAATATTTCGTATTCGAGAGAGAGGTCATGAGTTCGCTTACGGACCAACTAGGACAGGACAGGAGACGAACATAATTAGCTAGCAAGTTGTCTAGCTTAATTATAAAACTTTTGCTCGAATTTTTACGCTTTGAAATCGTAGTCACTCATTGGTCCTACCTTGTCCTTCGAAGTGTATTAAAATTCTTAGGATTTTTATTTCTTCATTCTCATCCTCGTGTACATGGTCAGGCTACTGAATACCTTGATAATAAAAAATTATCACCAGATAATAAGATATGTGTTACGGTCAGTATGGATAATCGATTATTATGCATAATAACCGCGGTAATTATGTATAAAAACCGATTATCCACATTGACCGTAACATATCGATGCATTAAAAAAACTTATGAAAAGCATATCCTTGTTATGCAACTGTTTGAAGCCGTGTCTACTGTAATGATGCCGAAAATGTAATAGAAGTTGCTGTGCATAATACTGCTGAATTAATAGATTTTAACGTCTGTTTTTAGTTCACTCTAGATTCTACCAGCCCAAATTTTCTAATACTGGAGCAAATAACACAAAATGCAAAACTTTCAATTGCCTTGGCGAGGGAGTAAGGAATGGGGGAAAGGCTACCGTTTTTTTTTTCGGTTATTTTTTTGCCCCGGTTTAAACTGGTAATTTTTTTTAAATCCAAAAACCGGGGGGGGGACAGGGTCTGAGGATAGGCTCGATTTTAGGTTCGACTAGTCTAAAATTTACCAAGTTATAAAGCTTTAAATTCCATCATCTTAGGCCAATCAACGACAACCGCTTCCTCGAGCGTCTGTTGGTTGGCGGATTACTGAAAGAGACTTTATGAATAGTTAAATATTGGCCAATGGATTGATTTCCTGAAAAAACAATACTAATAAAAAAAAATTGTCTACAATACCTACTTATTGCAATAATTACTCATTTATTATTAGTACATATTGTATTAATTACTTATTTATAATCATTACTTATTACATTAATTATTGTGTTAATATTTATTTATTGTATATTATTTATAAAAAATCCTGTCCACAAACGTTGCTTTAAAAAAAAAAAAAACCGGTTATTTTGAGCGGTTTTAACCGCCATGTTCAAACGGAGGTGAAAAAAACCGGTTTTTTTTGCAATAACCGCCATCCTTAAGAGGGAGGAACTTCGAAAAAAGAAGTGACTTATTTTTAACCTTCTCATACTTTTCTAAATAACAATGCTAAGATTTTTAAAGTGGGTAGGTTACCACTTGTTTTGACATTTGATTTGTAGGTATTTGCCTTTTTATTACTCCTTCAACTTCTCTTTAAAAAGAAATGTGGGCTAATTTTTACAAACGCATTTTATGAATATCTAATGAACTTGAAATTTTTTTCATATCTCCATATTGTTTTCTATTTATTTATTAACCCTCTGATTCCTAAGACCATTGAAATAAAGGGACCTCAAAATACGGGAATGTCCGAACTCCTCTATCAAAGATAAGGGAAATTCATTTCCCCCCTCAAAAACCACAATGACAGCTGGCATTGTCCGAATTGCAAGAAAACTCCCCTCTTCCCCAAACACATCTGGGCGAGCCATTCTAACGAAGAAAGCACGCGCCGCGGGTGTGAAATCAATCACACTTAACGAAAGGGGGAGGAAGTTTCAGAGTGACATTCGGACGGCTATCGTCTTTTGCTTGAAAGGACGTTTGGGACGGTCCCGTATCGATAGAGTTAATATTCATCTGCCATCTCGTGTTTGGCACAACATACTCCTATCTGGCTCTTGTGCCATAAAAAAATAATCTACACGAACATTTGGCGGCTTAAAGAAAAGCATTGCCACTCATCTGAAACCGATACTCTTAAAAATATAAAATATTTACTTTAAAAATAATTATGAAACTCGAGATGATCATTGAAACCATTTAGTAAGGATCAAATAGCTTCAATCTTGTTGATGAAAAATATTGTTGGCTTCTCTGCCGTCTATGTAGTCATGCAAGAAAAACACTTTTACAGATACAATTGAACAGTAACGAGAATTCTTATGAACAGTCGCGGGCACGTAGCTGGTGTGTCCTTTAAGATTCATGGCTTGTACGTTTGGCTACATTTAAGAATGTCATCACATAATAGTATTAAATTTTTAAATTAAATGTTTCAGACCGATTTGTACATTTTATATGTATTTAGGTTGATTAGGATGAAAAATTGATGTGTACTAAAAACGTGTATTACATTTTTTAAAATCTTTTAATAAATAGCTTGATATAGAAAAATGAGTTGTACTTTTTCCAGCATTACGTAAAGGCAAAAAGGTAATTAAAAATAACAGTTCCTTGTCCGTGCATTAATTCGTGTACCTTGGAAATTTCTCACGCATGTTCATCAAAAGGAGTGTCGTAACAGGTGGTTTCCCGGAATTATACTTAGTCCTTTCAAGCGATAAATTTCTTAGTAGTTCATATCTTGAGTTAACCTTATTCAGATGATTAAAATTGTTTCATTTCTTTTAGAAATTTTTGTTTAAAAAACGAAAAAGATTATAAAATGAAATTTTCAAATGCGAATTTTAGTTCAAGGTTAGCACCGGAGAACATCGAAATACGAGAAAAAATATTGCATTAAGGTCGGAAACGGTAATTTTGAATGCTTATTCGTAGAGCGCAGGTATAGGTGCCAATTATTGCCGAAAACCTTTGCAGAATAATTTTTGACCCCTCTTTTGTAGCATCCGTTCGTGGGATTATAGGAGAGAGTCGATGGTAGAACATTTCTGATTTATTAGAATTCAAACTTTGTTCATTTTCTTAGTTTTTCGCATTTAACCTTTTATTTTAATATTTTGGTGGCTTTACTTGAGCCGCGGCTGAATTCTAAATATTCAATAAACATATTTAAATTTTCGCTTATTCTTCTGAAACTTTTTCTAGTTTCTGTATGTAATTTTTTCGTTAATAGTGTTTCGATTGCTATGAAACGAATTTTCTTGGACCGCGGTGGCCTGGTAATAAGATATCGGCTTCGGGATTCGTGGATTGCAGGTTCGAGATCCGGTTCCACAGAATATTAGCCGTGTATGTGGACGTGATGCACATTGATTCTGCCGTTCTCAGACATCATAACCAGTTCAGTTTGAATTGGAGCCTGGGTAAGGGGGTTCATCCAACAACAATCGATGTAAACAATGAATTTTCTTTCATTGGTAAAATGACGTCAGTTTTTTCGAATACGTCAGATTTTCTCATTTACAACCAAATTTCTCTCGAGCCGCATTCAGTGCCATAAATCAGGACATTTTGAAACGATAGTGTGTTGATGGCACTTTTTAAAGTGAAATATAATAAAGGGACGAAAAGATATTGCCATGCCCCGGGCGCCATTTACTCTTGCTAAACCACTGGTGAAGACTAGGGGCGAAATAATCGCAACATGACCCAAGCGCCACTTTCCTCCGCTACGCCACTACTACCAGATTAACAAAAGTGCCAAGTTAATAAAAGTTCGTTAAAAAACGGGTTTGCATCAATGCATTCCCGGCTCGTCAGCTCTGAAACGAGCAGTGCTGCAAAAGTTGTATAGACCTAAGTTGTAGTTAATTTTGTGCTGATTATTTTGGTATATAATGATGTTATACTAAAAATTGGCAGTTTTTGAGTTATAAGCAAAAATCTGGGGAAAAAATATCCTATAATTAAAATACCAACAAAAAATTATTGGTGGTAAACCTCAGATTCGTAATCAGCACCCCCAAAAACATAAGGAAGCAAAAAATTACAACTCCTCCAGAAGTGGATTTAAAAAAAAAAACTACTTAACGACTGAACTACTGAGATAAAGCGAAAAAAAAAAAATAAACAGCCAAATGAGGAAGTTGCGCCAAGAGAGAGCTGGGGAAAATGCAGCTCAAATGAATGCAATTTCAAGCGGAGAAAGGTTTGCTTTCCTCCCGCTTCGCTTTGCTTAATGCATTAATTTCGGATACTCAGGAGGGGCAAAACTTGCTGCAGCCCTTGTCTGTCTCTCTCTCAATTCTTGATTGATTTTCCGTCGTCCTTTGACGTTTTACTTTTTCATCATTTTCGTTGATCACTGAATTCTCAAAGTGGAAAAGTAAGCCAATTAGAATAAAAACGAAAATGAAATCTTTTTAAATAATTTCAGGGAGTACTCCAGCTCTTATGGACGATCCGCCACTGATCTTAACTCTGGTGTGGCGTGGAAATATGGTAAGTAGGGTACGAGCTCATTGGTCGCCCTCGCCTCCCGAGCACGATTCCAAAACAGGGTATTAATCTAGCTAAATTAAACTTAAACAAATTTCGTGTATTCTAAGCGCAAATTAATTTCAATCTATATTCGTCTGTTTAACACGTGAATCAAATACGATTCATGCCTACTATCTAATCGGATGACCCCTCCCCTACTGTAATTAAGAGATAGCAGAGAAGGAGTTATCTAATTAGATAGATGGTTCGAATTTCAGACGCGAATCGTGGTGACTGACGTGTTAAAAGAAGTAACTTGAGAGACCGAAACGAATTTTCTTCCTACTTCGCGATTTTAAGAGAGCTAGGCTTTTACTTTTTACACATGACTTATTTAGTTGTCGATTCATTTGATCTTCTGCTTGCTTGAATGAATGTCACCCATCACTTCTCACTGTGTTG
The DNA here is from genome assembly GCA_013235015.1 of Araneus ventricosus. NCBI lineage: Eukaryota > Metazoa > Arthropoda > Arachnida > Araneae > Araneidae > Araneus > Araneus ventricosus. Next base: position 129,389 of record BGPR01001358.1, on the reverse strand, counting down.
CCACCATTCATTCCTACCATTTGTTGAGGTATTTATGAAAGCGCAGATGCGAGAATAAAATATGTAAACAAATAGTAACTCATTTATGAGTCAACACTAGATGGCATTATCTCAGTAGCCGTAGAGTCGAGCTAGTCCCATTGCTCTTGGCTTATTCATATGCAGTGCGTAATGCATGATGCCCACGCGTTTACCACTGTTTAGCCATTCAGCCAACAGATTGTTTTCACCTAACATATCTTTATCATACCCCAAATCGACAGTTTCTGCTCTCTTACAATAAACAGGGCCAGATTTCCCACACGGCCAGCCTAGTAGTGATGGGAAAAGCCTACCGTTTTTTTTTTTTTTTTTTTTTTTTCGGTTATTTTTTTGTCCTGGTTGTAACCGGTTATTTTTTTTAAATCCAATAACAGGGTAAAAAATAATAACCGGAACGGAAGATAGGCTCTATTTGAGGTTCGATTAGACTAAAATTTACGAAGTTATGAAGCTTCGAATTTCATCATCTTAGGCCAACCAACGACAACCGCTTCCTCGAGGCGTCTGTTGGTTGGCGGATTGTTTTGAGAGAGGTCGCAGAATATGCCTTGGCCTAGGGCGTAGAAATGTGTAAATCCGGCCCGGACAACAAAATAACTGTCTCCCGGCCACATTTCTCCGTTTCTTTAATATTTTGCTTATATTAGATTAGTTTGAAAGTTGACGTTTAGGTTAAACTTCATATTATTACTAGAGAGGCCGGTTCCCCTCTTTCAAGTCATTGGAAGAAAATACAATGTATAGCCCTTATGGTTGCCCGCGGGGAATTCTGTTCTTTTCTCCCTTCATTAGTAAGAAATTTAACCATCACACTTGCAATTATGCAATAGTTTAATGATTGATTGGTTTGTTAGATTAACGCCTTATGCAGAAGCTGCACGAGGGTTAATGAAGACGGACCTTCACATTTTAAACCCTGATCAGATAACGAGGACGACCCATTAGTCGTCTTCCACATTTCCATGCCACAATAGCGTTATAATTTTGATCTACGTGATAGACTTAACATAAACGAACGCTACATACACAGCAGATCTTCAGTGGGACCGGGTTTCCAACTCAATTTTCTGATCTCAAAGACAAAACTGTGTCGCCACGGTGGCCTGGAGATAGGGACTTGACTTCGAGATAGGAGAATCGGAGTTTCGAGACCATATCTCTCCTTTTATTTGGCTTGGTGCACTTTCAATCTCACTTTGAGAGTGGAAGCATCGTTATTTTGATGTGGCGTAACAGTTTGGAGCATGTGCGTGAGCTCATGTGTCGCCCTCGTCACCTGACCACGGCTCAGAATTGCGAAGCTCGTGTCAAATAGCCCACGTATTGTTTTAAAATACTTCGTTAATCTGATGCAAGTCTGTGCTAATTTTAAGCCCACCCCTTAGATTTTCTGTGAATGAGTCAGTGGCTAGATAAATGCCAGATCAGAACGCAGAGTGCGTAGTTGTAATCAGTGCTTCTGGCTACGTGTTGCTTCTTTCAAAACAGCTGGTATCGAAATATGAACCCGTCTTCAATTCCATGTCGTGTAGATTGGTTACTTGGTTATAACTGTGTCGCATATATTTTGATGCCAGTATTCAACAGAAACTCGCCTGTTTCTTTTAACATTCGTCATTGATAGGAATGTTTGAAAATAGTGAATATTTTTATGAGGGGAAAAGTCCAATAGAACCTCAAGTTTTTATGATTGAACCCAAAAACCTCTAGGCATTATCTTATGCGATTCCTTTTCTGTAGGCAAAACAAACGAGAATATATTTTTAACCAAAAGTGTTTTCATGTTTTTCTCATTGTCCGATCTGTGAGATCTTAAAATTTGACTCGTAAAGACGGGCATCACCCCATATTCTATCACATGTTTTGGTGGAAATTAGTGGCGACTTGTTATGTGAACTTCGGCCACACTGAGCGCTTTTTAGAAAGTTTCGTGCCCACTAATTTACCGAATCGGAAGGAGAACACACAACAAAATCATCGATGCTGAAATTGAAGGGATCATTGCTTGGATTCCTGGTCAAAAGTTGGCGGCTCGTTAACAAGAAAGCGAAACAAATATCCCTGCAGGATAACAAGAGAGTCTTGGTAAACAGAAAGCCGCGATAAGCGACGGTACCAATCGGTGGATTGTAGATCCTCTGCATAGGATTTACTCAAATAATGCTCGGCAAAAAGGCAGTTTTTGTGGTGAATGACGGCCTGTCCTCTTAGCAGTTAGGATGAAGGCCTCGTGACGGTCTTTGCTTCGTTATAGTAGATTACTAGTTCGAGACCCGATCCCACTGGAGATTTGCTGTGGATTCGAGCTTGGTGCACGTTAAGTTGGACATTCACGAGTAGCCAAATCCATTCCATTTGGCCCAAAGATCGGTTTATTTCCCACCGATTCAAGTCGATAGATTTAGGCAGGTCATTCACGGATGTTCTAAAGCGCACTACCGGCTGCTTCGATCCCTCCGTACTCCTCCCCTTGCCTGACTGACTCCCACTCATACTTCCCCCTTCCCCACACTGGGGATTTCCGCGTTTTAGAGAGAGAACCCTTCCCTCTTCAAAGCTCCACACGTATACAAGGGTGATTTATCGCCCGTCTCAAAGAATCGTATTTCATTTTTATATCATCCATTCCAGTGGAAAACCAACCTCTTTGGAATTCCAACCGCGAGGTCTGTCTACGCCAATTTTCATCGGGATTTCACATTGGCGAAATGTTTTGGCGCAATGTGTTCCAAAAAAAAATGGTGTGGAACATCGGCGAATTTCCCACTTTAACTACCGCTCCGCGCCAAAACCGATCGTCAATGTGAAAAGCCGGTCAGAATCGGCGAGGAGTGCAGCGGGATGTTAAATATTTAACCCGTCCCAATACCCCTCACTGCATTTGAATTGCCGGACCATAAATGTGGCGGCAGTTTTGTACGTGGAGGGAGAAGTAGGGGGTATGACATCGGAGTGATTGGTAGTGGATGGATTTGAGTGCCGTGGAGTAGGTGTGAATGATTTGCCTAAATAGATGGGCCAAATTCTAGAGTGGTAAGACTTTTGACGGTCAACGTCCTCACAGTGATGCGGCGGGCGTAGGCGTTTATAAGATGTGTTGCCGTCTCAGATGTCGTCTGAGTTCGCTGGTGATCACGGTTCAAAGCTAAGTGGTCCATTCATAAATAGTCCTTAAGTCGGGATGTTAAATCGGGAAATAGAAAAATATGAGAGTGTTTTTTTGTGTCTTCTTTTGGATTGCGCAGAAAACGTCAGAACTGTCCTTGTAATTGTTTTGCTTTTTGAAATATAACTTTGTGAAATCATAGAATAGAACCAAGTTAAAAACTGAAACAAAATGGAGGTATCTGACTTTGCACTTTGTCAAGATCCACGCAAAGCATAGATTCAAATAGGGTTTTTTTCTGTTTAAGTGTCTTGACAACAGTCTAAGATTTAAGACCCTTTTTTGCCCCGGAAATTCCTGAAGTGGAATAGTAGAGAAAAGACATCCCCAACATATATAAAAATAAAAACGGCAACTCTCTGCTTTGCGTGGCTTTTGACAAAGTGCAAAGCCAGATTTCTCCATCTTGTTTCAGTTTTTCACTTGATTCTATTCTCTGCGTTGTTATTAGGTAGATTCCTTATAGGAACTGTACCTATTGCAATGGTTCTCATGACACGACTTTCGGAAAATTTCTGCAGATCTTCACCGATCATGACCCCTAGAACCCAAAACCACCCTTCGTTAAAAAAACTCTTTTTTTTTGGTTGCAGCTGCATTTGCGAGTGACTAATGCGATGTATCTTTATATTTAAATTATATTTAATTTTAATGTTAATATTTTTTTACTTTCGGTCTTTTTGGTCTTAGGTTTGTAATTTTTGTTGTTTAATTTCTCTTACCAATTTTAGTATTTGTGAAATCATGTCAGTCCTCTTGAAACACCCTGTACGTAACTTCCTATTAAATATTAGGTTCCAATTTGTTTTTTTTAAATTTTAATTTAGTTTAATTTCTCTTGCCGATTTTAGTATTTGTGAAGTCCTCCACTCCTTTTGAAACACTCTGTACATAACTTCCTATTAAATATTAGGTATCCTAAGGTTCCTTGTAAGTATCAATGCGTAAAATTAGGAAGACCGATTTACCTCCCTTAAGATAACACTTCAACTGCCTCAAAACAAAAATAAATATTCATGAACCTTGGGAAGTTTTTACGGAAAAACAAAAACCTCTGAAATCTCGGCAAAACAAACAAACTCTTGGAAAATGAAATCTGGTGAGAAGATCTGAACTAGAAATATTGGAAAAGCCTCTCTGCCGGTCCCATCTGCCGGCTTCCTGTAGTTATCGGTCGTTCGGCGTGCTCAGGCTCTATGAAGCGTGGTGAGGAAGAAAAAGAAGCAAGATGCTGCCGGCACCGAGTTTGGCTACGGCCCTGCTCGGGAGACACTGTTTACGGGAGGATCGATGATCGCCTCAGCAGGAGCGGAAACGTGATTTTCCTACATAAAAATGAGATGTCTTCTTTGTTTTTGTTGCCTATTAGAGGAACCGAACGTGTACTCTGAGGTGTAAGCAGAGGCGAGTAATTTTGGCCTTTGTTTTTGTTGTCCTTCCCAACTTCATTCGTAGAAATAGCTCTGCGATGAGTGATGGGAATGTAAGTGTTGTGTGAATAAGAAATGATGACGCGAAATAGTGTAAATATCTGTTTGAATTTCTTTCAAACTTCTCTGGAGTGGTTACGTCATCATTTGTTAGTAATAGGGGCACACTTTATGGAAGAAAGGAAGCACTGCGATGGATTCAAGCTTACTAGTTGCTTCCCTTCTTTACAAATAAAAAAGTACTGATAAGAAAATAAGCATAATTAGAACTGTCATTGAAGATATACGAGTATGGACCCCAAAAAAAGTTTAAAAGTATAATAAAATATTTATTAACATTAGACAGAAAATACAAAAAGTGTTTAAGAAGCGTACTGGCTGATCACTTTTCCACATAATCAGCAAATCTACAAATATTTAGGCATTTATCTGAACGCGGGACAAACTTGTTTAACCCGCCTTGGTAGAAATCACTTCCCTGCCAATTGAGCCAGTTCTCTGCAACTGTTTTCACATCACTGTCTGAAGGGAACAAGGGAACCTTTTTCCAGATAAATATTCATTCAATTTCGGAAGAGGGGAATAGTCACTGGTCCATTGTGAAGCCGACACAAAAGCCCTGGCATGTTGAGCAATGGTGTCATCCTCTTACATGACAACCCATATTGCTCGCAAAATTCAAGAATTGCTGCAAACGTTCAAGTGGGAAGTCTGGAGCCGCCACCCCCCATACGGACCAGATATGGCACCCAATGTGGGTTCCAAACACTTATTTGGAACAAGGTTCTCTTCAAACAACGATGCGAAAAAAGCTGCTGAGAAGTGGTTCAATGGACAGGGACGTAATTTCTACCAAGCTGAGTTAAACAAGTTGGTCCTGCTTTCAGATAAATGCCTAAATAGTTTTGTTATTTATGTGAAAAAGTGATCGGCAAGTACGTCTCTTAAATCCCTTTTGTATTTTCTGTCTATTGGTTCATAAATAATTTTTTATTACCCTTGTAACCTTTTTTCTTTGGGGGGGGGGATCCGTCCTCGTAGCAAGTTGCTCACGTGTGACTAAAGTAGAATGGATATTGGGATTTTTAATTTATTATTAGTGCCTCATTCTGTGTGTGTGCGTGCGAGAGAATTATCTCAAATTCTCGAGAGTTTTTTTTCATCTATTTTCTGAAATAATAATAAATTAATTGCCTTTGTTCTTTCTAATTGCTAGTTTTATTGTTTAATTTCGCTGCAATTCACTGTAATTGTGAAAGATTTTACTGAACAATATGATAATTAGATGTGCGACGATTATTACTTGGGTCTCCTCTTGAACTAATTTGATGGCTAATCGAATTAAATTTAAAATATTTATTTTTTATGTAAATCTTTTAGTATTTTGATTAAACCTTTCGGGCATGTGGCCTTGCAGATGAAAGCGTCGTAAGTGAATCTCCGATCTCCATACAGAAGAATGTTGTGATCTCGAATCCTGCCATATTCTGTAACTTACTTCAATTAGAAAATTGGTTTCTGAATGGTGCTTTTTACCAGAATCGTCCAGAAACCTTCGATCAGCTTCGGCTAGTTTCTTGATACTTTTTTCCCCTCACACATAACATAAATGCGCGTCTGCGTACTTACAGGAGTTCCCCAGTACGGCATTTTTTTTCCCCAAAAAAAATCTCGTTTGGGTATAATTCTGTCTTCTGCCATGTGGTACCCAAAGCCGGCCGCACATGGCTAAACAGAAGCGTGCTCTTTCCTCATTTCAGAGGTATAGTGACTTTTCCGTACATATACGTTTCCGTACAAGTCGTAAAACTGTCCACCAGCGTTCTTTTGACAGACGGTTTTGCAACTGATAGGAGCAAGTTTCGGTAGTGGTTGCAACACATTAAACATTATCTTTAATCGTGACATTTGGCGAAATTTGACGCATGGGATGATATTTCTTCTCATATATAATACTAGTAGGATGCCAGGCGTTGCTCGGTCTTTTTAGCATCAAAACTTTACGGGTGACTAGAAATGGATCTATGTTATATAGAAACATGCTATTTATATAAGACTGAAAATATATAAATTTAATGGAAATTGAAATTTATGCGAAAATGCTTTACCTTTTTCAACGTCTTCTTTTGAAATAAAGCATTTTAATATTAAGTATTTTGGCCTAAATTTCATAATTCTAGGTCTGGCAATCTGCCTTGTAGAGTCTCGAGACACAGATAGATATATAGAAATACACACACCTCATTCTCCTTTATTATTAGTAGAGATTTCATTATGCAAAGTATGTATTTAATTTCATCATAAAAATGACGCGGCACATTTTACATCCAAAAGCATAACTAAATTAAAATATATAAATAAATAATTAAACATTAAGAACCATGACCTTGAGGTTACTGAATATATTTATTAAAATGCTTATTATCTTAGAGGATCTGTTTAATACTTCACTAGAAAATTAATGAAACGAAAAAGTAAAATCCATTTGAATAACATCTTAGCCTTCAATAATAGAAGAAGAAACAAGATCATTAAATATTTTTATTAAAAATGAAAATGGTTTGAATTTCAATGCAACAAGGAAAAGTATTGTTGAAAATTATGTATAAAAATATATATGGAAATTTATTAAAATAAGGAGGGGGAATTGCACTACCACTAACTAGAATCATTAACAAGGTGATTTTTTTGAATTTCAGATGATTCAAATATGTGTGATAATATTTACGGAAGTTATGAAGGAAAAACGCCACAATTTTGCTTAATCTTTAATTAATTAATATTTCAAATGACTCTCTGTGGTGCATCTTCCCACTTTTCAGAGAATATCTGTGCGAAAATTGATAGCTTTAGGTTTGACAGTCTGTCATGTAGAGCACCAACAAACACACACACATATGCTTTTATTACTAGTAGAGATGTTTTGCGCTTTCAGCTTACTAAAAATTATATGAATTCATAATTAAATTGCAATTAGTTTATAGAACGAAATTAATGCTATTAAAATTGTGGCCTAACTAGCTGGTCGCCGAAACCGGCTAATATTATTTAAAAATATGAATAGTTAAAGAGCATATATTTTTGTATGAAAAATATGAAGGTTTTATTTTTTGTTTCAATCCCTTATTCACATTCACTAACATGATTTCAAATTATTTAGTTTTTCTTTTGTATTTTCAGAGAAATTAAGGAGAAAACTATGTGAATTAAGAATTTCTATACATTTAGGGTGTCCTATCATATTTCATTAATATGTTAAATAATTCATAAAAGTTCTCTCAGAAATATTTAAGAGACTCTTAAACATCAAACACTTATCACGTCCAGAGAAACTTTCTCTTTTTTTCTGTCTGCTCGCCAAACATACTTGCTAAGACCCAAAAGTTCTAGCAAACCTACCCTAACCCCTCTTGTGGGATGAGCTACAGAAGATTTATTGCGCCTTAATGAGTTGTACGGAAACGTATATGTACGCAAATGTCATACAATCTTATTAAGCATCACAAGAATTAAAGGAAATTGGCATTGGAGAGCACTATACATGCGATAGTTCCTCGAATTCAGAAATTCTTTATTGTTATTTCAGCGAAGCGTTTAAAACGAACTTTCATTAAACTATACGTTTTTGTTAGTTGCGACTAGAACAAATACTTGCGTGCCGATTTACACAATTTTCATTTGCAAACGAAATGCTGCAAGAGTATCGTAAAGATAACGCGAACTAACTGAATAAAAAGCTTTAGTATGTCTTCTTTCTTTTCAAAAGAGTACACTAAATATTCACAAGATAATTAAATTTTTGTTAATGTTTGGAATCGTATCTAATGGTACTGAATTCGACCTTATTATTGTCAACCTTTTAAAATTTAGGCGCAACATATTGTGATGTCACTTCCTGTTCGGCAAAAATTATGTCCTGGAGTTAAAAAAATCCTGAAGTTCAGGGATTCCAACAAAATAATTTTATCCCATCAGCCACTACTTGTCATTTTCAGTACACGAGGTAGCTGGAGAAATCATTTCCACATCATGCTTACCTTTTCAAATATTTTGAAACATTTGTCCGTGGTTCTGTGAAGGAAAAGCCAGTTAGAAAATTAATTAGCGTCGTCGATTTAATAAGAAATGACTTGAATAGCCTAATCCGAAAAGAAAAACTTCGAATTTAAATGTATGCAGTTTCTGTCGATATTGGTGTTGATTTCGTTGCAGCAAAGCACACAGTAGACAAATCGTTTATTCGTGCTGGAGCTTTTCGTCTTCAGTTTAGGCTATTCATGCACATGCAATGTGATTTCTTTCTAAATCGACGTCTTGGCACAACTTTCCTAATAGACTTTTTACCTCGCCTCTCCAATAGTTTTCGAGATACGATCGCTAAGTTTCACATTTCGCCGCAAGGGGCGCTGCGAGTGGCATTATCTAGCACATGCTCACTTTCTTATGTGAAGAGACTTTTATAATTTTAGCTACATTCTTTTACAATTAAATGGTTTCATAACTTGTATATACTTTCCACCCTGCATAAAGATAGAAAATAATTCAAAATTTGCAAATGACTCTATATTTTGAAAGAAGTAACATTTAAGACAAATTCAAGGAGATATTTGTAACTACTTGCGGAATTTCTCAATAATCTACTTGAATCCATCGTTTTTCTTTATATGCGATTCTCATTCTTTTTTTTCCCTCTCTCTCGATTGAACCCATGTTAAACAAAAAGGAAAATAAATTTCCCTTTTTTTAAACAGGTTCTTCTGAAGTAGCACAAAACATTGTACGATATTTTATAAATGTCTTCACAATCTTGCATAGTAAATTATAAAATATTGCACAATATCTGTTTCATCTTATATATATAGGAAAAGCTACGAAAGTAGAGGTAGTATATGAATTACAAAAAAAATAGCAGCAATGTATGTTAATGCATGAAAGAACAGATGTAGAATATGTTTTCTACTCTGTTCCTTAGCTGATCAAATACATAGGTTAAAGGGTGTTTTTTTTTAACATCACGCTTCTAATTTTTTTTTTACAAAACGTGATTAATTTTGCCAGGTGTTTTAATTGTCTTTCGCATAGATGTCTTAAATCCCAAATAATGCAGTTAAAACTTTTATTCTCTTTATTGACAAACCTGCTTCTACTGATATTGTTTAGGACTAATTTAATTTTATTTAACAACAAACCTAAACTTGAGCGAAAATCTTTTATCATAACCACCGCAGAAAAGTTTTCCTGAATAATATGTCTCCAAATCAGCTGTTTTAATTTAGATCAGTTTTGATAAATATAGTTTTCTGGGACTTTCCATTTTATAAAAATTTTATTTTATAATTTTATTTAAATAAAAATATCCCCAATCTTCTGTACAGTAATATTCTACTTTTCAATTTTTCAAGACATTAGCGTCTGCAAATCCCGCCCTCTTCCTATTGTACTAATATTCTATGCTTTACATATGGAACAATAATTGAATAAAAGGGCAAAACAAATTTTGCAATAGATGATTTAGAAATTCCAGCCTCTTTGAAGGAGTCTTACTTACTGATTATGGTAATGCAATTTAGAATTTCAGACATTTATTTGATTGTAGAATAAGCGGTGAATAAATCTTCAAATGTGAAATAGATGGCAGCACGAGTGATATTCGATAGCATTCCTTCCAAAGAAGGAACATTTACTAATAATGCTATTACTTACGCAGCTCGTATTGTATGGCATGAATAAAAATCTAAAAATTAATTAAATAAATCAGTTTATACCAAACTAACGACAGTAGTAAAAAATTTTGAAATGTATTGTGACAAAAAGGAATTGAAATCATTTTATCATAAATCTAAAAATCATAAAGTTTTAAGTGCTTCGTTCTAACTTTCAGTGCATTATTTTTTTTTATCTTAATCGCCTTTATTCTAAGATATTGTACTGAATTAACATTTTATTGCTAACCGTAATACTGTTTTTCGAATTTCACATGCTACTCATTTTTTATTTTGCGGTTATTTATGGAACATAACCAGCACTTGCTTTAGATTCTGCCATAACACCTATAACACGGCGTATATTCTAATTTCATATATAATTAGGCATTTAATGTGACCCTTGCTTAATATATAAATATGAGTGTACTAGAAAAAGTTAATCCAATGTTGTAATTATTGTACTGCTAGAATGTGATATTTCTAGGTTTGTACAAAAATAGTGATCAAATCGTGGGCCGCTGCGGCCCAGTACTCAGCTTCAGTATCGCAGGTTAAAATCCTAAACCATCAAAGTTGATATCATCTGTGTAGTAGATCCATCAGGTGTCAAATGACCTCGTGCTGTTGTGGCGCGGAAGTTTCGAGAGGGAATGCTGGCCCAGGTGATGGTGTGGCCAAGATTAAATGATGTTAAATGCTCTAGTTAAATTTTGGAATCTATCATGTGACTAAGACATCACGTGATTTAACTTCATTAGTGGCCTGATAGTTAACTGAAAAACTGACGATGGGTCAGTGAGTTGATTCTTTGTTTATGCCGATACATTTTTCTTTCTTCCCCAAGTTACGCATGAAAACTCTTTATAGCGAACTTGATGGGCATGTAAATGACGTAAAGGTTGATTTTAATCACTTGTAGAATTATTGTTTTCTTTGAGATGATATCGTGTGGTTTCAATGTGATTCGTTGATACTTATTGCTTGTTCTTGGTTGCAGGGTCTCCGGCTGACCGGGCGGATCTGGAGGTGGGCGACGAGATCCTGGAGGTGAACGGACGCTCCCTCGACAACTGCACCCACACAGAAGTCATCTCGCACATCCACCAGGTGAGTTGAGACCCCTTCCATCTGCTGCACGCTTCGTACACTCCTTCAGAGATACCCACCTTATTATACTGCTCAGCAACGAATTCCGAGACTACCACATTTGGACGATTTTACACCGGAAAGGGGTGTCAGGCAGTGAGTCATATGAGCGTATTTCCGGGGTTCTTTGTTAGATCACGCTCAGTAAAATGTAAACATTGCCCTTCCATTCTTCACTTTCCCCCTGTTTTGATGAAAATAACTCCGCCCGGCGTATACGCAAAAGCGAGGAGGTTTCCGAATCCGTTGCTGAACAGTAATTTATGTGAAACGCATTAAGATCGTGTACACTTGAGAGCCGAACGGTTCGCGAACTGCTTGATAGCCGTTCGAAGAAATTATTTTCGAAGGCGGACCAACCACGAACGGTGGGAAAGGAGCAAACCCCCTTCGAATCGTCGCTTGTCAGTAGCCAATGGAAGGATGTCTTTGGAAGTGCTGATATTTTCAAAAATTCGTTTGATTTTACGCGACGAATTTTAATTTTTAACATGATGTAAGCTGAAGATTTGTAGTTTCGATTTCTTTTTTGTTCATCTTTTCTCCTCTCCTCTCGACGCTTTAAGGCCACTGTGGCCTGAGTCTCAGCTTCAGGATCAGAAGGTCTCGGTTCGAGACCCGATTCCACCGAAGCTGAACATGGATCTGGTGCACGTTAACCCCTTCTTGGTCGGCGTCGCGCGTCATACGTTCGGCTTTTTGTGCCCGTACAGTCGACGTCGCATGTCATGCGACAAAGAGATAAATTGCATCGTTGAAAGTGAATTCGTCGCTACTTACACGTCTCGTTATATTCCGCGATTATTTTTTGCATTTCAAAATATTGCTCAGAAATGGCCTCAAATAGTCCTGTTTTCTTCATGTTTTCACGGTGAGATTTCCCGCCTTGAATAGAGAACATAATCATTTTGTATTTTCTGCAATGAAAAAAAAAAAGTGCCTTTTTTTTTGGGTCGAAAATTCGGGGGAGGGGGGAAATCGGACCAAGTAGGGGTTAAATCCGTCGGCATCAAACGACCTTCCGCTAATGGGATTTGGAAATTTTGAGAGGGAGTTCTGGCTCGAGTAGCATTCTCATCATCTGGCTATGGATCGAAATCACAAATTCCTACTAAAAGTGTCCTCGTGTAACTTCAAAACGGGACATTAATCTATCTAAGATGCTACGTTTTCAGTTAATACTCACGGTGTAAATATTGATTATGAAACATCGTTCATTTACCAGCCGATAAAATTTCATTTAAGAACAAAATCTTTAACTTAATATCCCCCTTTAGGGTTTGCGTGGATAAAGCGCAGCAATGACAAACGCGTTACTATTTTTATGTGTCATTGATTGTTGTCATGGGCTATTTCTTTAAAAATGGTCCAGACACCTGACCAGTTTGCGTAATTGTCTGATGTATGTTATTTAATTCAATATAACCGGCTAATTTATGTATCTTAATGCAATAGTTTTGCTACTATTCCTTTAATTAGTTTGCCGACTCGATGATTTGGAGTTGAGCAAACTTGAATGATTCCTGATTGCGACGGATAAAGACAAAATTGACGCAAACGCATTTTAAATAGTACTCCAATTAATTCGCATATAAGGCGGCACATTTTCACCATTTTCATTCTCAAATCGCACGAAAAATTTAGAAATCACTTTCAACGCTTGTTGGTTATTCGAAACTAAACCGATTCAAAGCTTTTCGCTAGTCGTCATATAATCTCAGTATCACATTGCCAAAGAAACCGTAGGATCTTCGTGGAAAATCTTGGAACTATATTATGGTTCAAAGCATAAACATAATTTCAAGCATGGCGACCATTATTTTACCGCCAAATTGTTGAGAAATCACCATCATAGTCGCAAAGCACGCGCCAAATTTTCACTTCGGCAGTGAGGTCTGATTGATTAATATCTTGGTCAAAACTGTCATAAAATACTTGTGAACAGCGGTTTACGGAAGAAGCTAAAGTCGTCTGAATTTCCAATTTGGCTGACGATGTTTTAAAACAACTAACTAACGTATAATATTTAAAGAAAACAATGTTTTTAGGACAGATAACAGACTCATTTTACTACTCTTTGCGAAGTTGTGTAACAATTTTCTTTCAGTGGTCTTGAAAGTACTAACGAGCCTGATCACCTTACTAACTAGGTTGAGATAATATTTAGCAGAAGATATTTTGAAACAAACAACTAATATTTAAAATCTAAAGAATAAAATATTTTTAGAACAGATAAAAGACTCACTTTACTGTTCTTTGTGAAGTTGTGTAACAATTTTCTTTCAGTGTTCTTGAATGTACTAACGAGCCTGATCGCCTTATTAACTAGTTTGAGACACTATTTAGCAGAAGATATTTTGAAACAAACAACTAATGTTTAATATTTAAAGAAAGCAATATTTTTAGGACAGATAAAGACTCATTTTACTACTCTTTGCGAAGTTACGTAACAATTTCCTTTGGGTGTTCTTGCGAGTACTAACGAACCTGATCACCTCACCAATCGATTTGAGACACGATTTCAGACGAATTCTTAACCTCTGCCTCCATCTCATTAATATTCCTCGTAACCGCAGCTGTGTTTCTGTTGGTCCCATAAACAGTTGCGCATCTATAAATCTTTCACACAGCTCTTCCTCCACACGCATGACCGACTCGTTGGCCCGACGAGAGCAGTTACAATTTGTCCGCTTGTAATCGATCTGCATTAATATTTGTTTTCTGGATCACTTCCTCTGGCCTCTGGTGAAGGTGGTTTGTACCACGGGGGAAGGGAATGTACCGGAAGTGAATTTGTGAGTGGTCCTCTTCGTTTGATCAAAATGATCGATCCTTTTTGGAATGCCTGTCATTACGTATGTCTTTCTCGGAGAATAACTTCTCATTAGTCAAAAGAAGTTTGATCAGGGTGATTTTTGAATGAATTCTAACGTTGTCACGACCCTTGGAATCCTGATAGCTATTTTCTTCTGCATTTGCACGGCTTTTTTGTAAACGTCTTCAGAAATGTGCCCGTTTTTTAAAATTTATTTGATATATATAGAATGCTTTTACGATTTTATATATGAAATGGAAAAAAATTAGCGTATCTCAAATTGAAAAGTACTTTCTTGTATTTAAAGAAAAGGTATTGTAATCGTGAAAAAAATGTGATAAATCTCCACGTTTTAGTCGTGCTGTAACATCTTGGTGATGTACAGCTTGGTAGAGTATAAATCCAGTCGTTTAACAGATCCCATTCAAAAAAAACATGAAACAGGATTATCTGTACATCTTTAATATTGATAAAGTCTCTTGGTTTTAGTATTAGATGTATACATTATTAACTATTTACATAAAGAAATTCTCAAAGACATAATTTTTCGCAGTTCAGCAACCATCTCTTCGGCTTCGACCTCCGGGACTCTGTTTTCTAATTCACCCGACCCCTGACATCAGGTGTCTACCCTTTTACACCCCTTTTACCCCTACAGTAAGATTGTAGGGGTGAGAAAAAGTTAGTTTTTTTGGCCAGCTGTCGTAGGACGCCAC
Organism: Araneus ventricosus; assembly: GCA_013235015.1. Classification (NCBI taxonomy): domain Eukaryota; kingdom Metazoa; phylum Arthropoda; class Arachnida; order Araneae; family Araneidae; genus Araneus; species Araneus ventricosus. Next base: position 114,369 of record BGPR01001358.1, on the reverse strand, counting down.
ACTGCTTGAGTCCGAAAAACACATTTTTGGAACCATTCTGTCTATGAAAGCTTTAACTCGAAAAGAGCTGCACAAACAAAATGTGATATGCGAGAGTTTCATCATCCGCTGTTACTTGTCTGCCCCTGTGTATATGAACTCAGTAACTCAAAACAACGTGATCTAGATGGATGAATTTTATCATATGGTTTTATCACTAGAATTATAGATCTGCATCAAATTTTGGGGAAAATCCGCCAACAGTTTGGCTGTCTGTCGGTTTGTATTTTTGAATTGTATATAAACGCGATAAACCAAAAACGCAACATACTAGATGGGTGTTTTTTTGTGAATGATCTTAAACCAAAAGTGTTTATCCAAGGTACTATTGTAATCCAAAATTAGGCAACAGTAAACTGTCTGTGTTCCTCTATGTGTCGTGTATGTGAGCACGATAACTCAGAAACACGGCAAGCAAGATAAATGAAATTTAGCATTCGGTTTTGATGCTAAACTTGTAGATTTTTATCAAATCCAGGCCCCAGTCAGTCAGCAAGAAGAGATCCGAAATCACATTGTGTATATATTGTGTTACGGATGGATAACCGCGGCTTATTGTGTACTGTCCTACCGCCAGGACAGCAGGATTGCCTCAAACAGACGAGTCGACGGAGAAAAGAGGGATACGGATATAAAATCAACCGCAACATTTGGCAAACTAAGCGCACTTCCGTTAGGCGAGGAATTCGTTTTCGAACGAAGTACAAAAAGAAATGAGACTTCCGCCGGTTCTATCTATGCCAAATGAAATAAAGCCCTTTCCTTCACACCCCCCTCCAAAATGCTGTGGAATATCCCGTTTCCATGACGACCGCCATCTGCATGTCTGGTGTCTAGGGTTTTTCTCGTGGCGGTAGGACCGCAAATATGTGAGAAAGTCGAAGGGAGAACACTTCCGACACCTGCTAACAAATAAGAATTTGAATCGAAAAGGGTTAAAATAATCGAGTGACGTCTGTTTAGTGTAATCTGATTTTCGTAAAACTCATTTACATAAAAAAAGATATTACTGATTGAGAGTTTAAGTTCTTTCGCATGCGGGATGTTAAAATTAATTTTAATCGGTATCCCAACAGTTATGACTGTAATTCCGAACAAACATGGCCCTAAAATCTAAAATAATTTTCCTATGCCGCTAAAAATTCACAGATTTTCCTCAGAATTTCTTGTAGGTCGATACTTCAAATAGCTTCATTTTGAAAGAGACACCCCTGCGATTTACGATCACAAAAATGAATTTCAAAATAAAACATAATTTCAGGTTGTATTTTTGCTTACAATATTACGTACAATATAGAACATCAAATGTATTTTCACATTATATGCAGTAATTATCTATATATGGACGGAATTTTTGTGTTTGGTGTTGGAAAAGTATAAATTTGACTTGCAGCCTGCCATTCGAAACGAAACTGTTGTAAGTCGAGGAGACCCTGTATTTATTTTGAGATCAAAAGCAGAGTTACATATAATTGGTTTGAAGTAATAATTTTAACCGCCGCGTTGCATTCCAAAATTTATTATTTAATTCAGCTTCGTTAATAAATATTTACTAATTGGATTGCAAAGCAATTTTATATTAATTACTCGATTCCCTATGTGAAGAATTTAAATTATCTGACCTCTGACTTTCAACCGAAACTTCTTTATAACTAATATTTCCAGTGACTTCCATTTTCTATTCTGTCTCATCCTTTGAATTCTTAATTTCGGGCGGGAGCGCTTTTGTCTTCATTATAATGTCTTCGGATGATCCTGTCCTCTACGTTGGCCCTTTGCCCGTGCCAATGACGTAAGAGCCTTAGGGATTGGGCAGGGTGGCATCATTATTATTCCGTTACCCGTTTTCGTTAATCAACCACCACGGTTTGGTCGCCAATAAGCCCAAGTCGATTTCCTATTAATGTCAAGTATCTCGCTGTGTCTTCTGTATAAAATAGACCAAAAGCCGGTTTGGCGAGATTCTGAGTGCGGCAACCTTGCTCGCCAAAAGGCTTGTTTATATACACATTTTTTTTCGTTGTTATATTCGTCTCGATCTCCTTTTAGACCGTCTCGATAGCTTCTCGAAGCTCATACCTGTTCGTAAAAGAAGCTTTTCAAGAAGCCGTGCAAAAGAAGTGCTCGCGAGGAGAGTTCTTTTTAATTTTATTCTCACTAACTTCATTGTTTCAGCGATTTCTTCTTTCTCTTTCAGTGCATACGATCCAGGACGATATGTCTGAGGGTGAAGCGCAAAACGAGCTGCAAACTGGGTGAGTGACACACATTGCTTTCTACCTGCTTATTGTTTTCGTTTAATAGCTTTTCCTTAGTGGCAACAAGCGATCGATTCATACCAAACGATTTCAAATATTTTCTTCGAACGACTGCCGAGTGAGTTTTTCATTAGCATATTCTTAAGGTACTTACTTCAAGACGGTTTAATAATAGAGCGAGTATAACAAGTAATAATTTTAATCACTTGTTCTTGAACTATATTATTATTTAATGTAATGTCAGTAATTTTTTTAAGTTTAGTCATTTTACTTTGAGCTTGGTGGGTTACGATTACTGTTTGAAAATATTTAGTTTAACAGCTTGCTTTAGTGGCAACAAGCAGTCGATCCACGCCAAACGATTTCAGATAGTTCTTTCGAACGACAGCCGAGTGAGTTCTTCCCGTCTAAAACTCGAAATATCGTACATGTTTAATATGCTGCATGTTTTTTACATCAGTGGATTCTTAAGGGTACTGCAAGGCTGTTTAATGATAGAACAAGTATAACAAGCAATATAATCACTTATTTTTGCAGTATATTATATTGTTAATATATCAGTAAATTTTTTAAGTTTAGTCATTTTACTGCAACCTGCATGGGATATAATTACAGATGAAAATAATTAGTTTAACAGTCTACTTTAATGGCAATAAACGATCGATTATCACCAAACGATTTCAGATAGTTCATTCGAACGACCAGCCGAGTGAGTTTTTTTCCTTGTAAATACCTAGTGATTTTTTTTGTTTCCTGTGCTAATTTATTTTTTTAATTAGCGATTTCGTAAGGTACTTACCGCTTGATTGTGTATTAATACAGCAAAGAAAACTAATATTAAATGCTTGTTTATGCGCTATTATTTGTTATTAATATATCAAAAACTTTTATGAGATTAATTATTTTACTAACAGCTTTATGGAATATGATTACAGGTGACAAGACGTAATTAGAATAAAATTCTTTCTAAATATTAAAATTTACACCAAATTATATTATGAATACAGTTAGCCAAAATAATTATGTCGTTAATATTACTACAGAGAAATAATAAGTGATGCAATATTAAATATTTCCAAAGTGTAGTTTTGATGTTTTTTTGTGGCGTACAATTGTATAAAAAGCAAGTTGACGATTTTTTTGCATTATTTATTTTATAAAATGAGAGCGGGTCTTGTATGTAAAACCATTCAAAAATTGGTTAAAGGAAAAAAATCTTACTGTGGTTGTAGTTAATTAAATAAAATCCATGATTTTTTTTCCTACCTCTTGTCTTAAGCAAAAATAATATATTGCAGTCCTCACTTCTGTATCTTCAAGAAAATTATTCGTATTTATGTGAAGTTGATGAGAAAATTCTTTAAATAACGAGAAAAAAAACAAATGATTAATTTTCCTGATATTTTGATGATTTTAAGACAACTTATAAGCCTCTGCTTTGGCTTTATAAAGAGGCAGAATACTTAATAATTTCTTCCTTGTTTTATTTGTGTGTACATTTGGATATGAATGATTAGTAATAAATAAGATACGCATTAATTCTTACGAAAAATGGCTTTATTTAATGCTGATATTTTGTTAAAATTCTAAAATCAAATAATTCCTTATTGCATCGCATAGTGTTCCCAAACAAAACATCTTGTTTTTGTTAGAGGGTCGTTCCATGTCAAGTCAACTCACTGTTTATGACTGACCCTCTCAGTTTTTGATGAAACTTGGTCAATCAAAATAGTCTTAACTTAGCTATGAATGAAAATGTAAAAAAAAAAAAATCATGCATTTCATTGATGAGTTATTAATTATTGATTATTGAAATTTTCATTAAAAAATGCTCTGCTTTGAGACAGTTAAACCTCAATATCTCAAGAACGAAAAAGATATAAGCTTGAATTTTATCTTATATTAAAGCTCCTTTAATTTGATGTCTAACACAACACAAATTTTAATTTTAAAATTTAATTTTTAAATTTTAATTTATCAAAATGCGACAATTTTAAAATTCTAAAAAAATTCACAAAATTAGTTTCTACTTTGCTCTTACATCTCCCAAAGTTTCATTTTGGGATCGTCGCGGGATCCCATGATGGAAGGATAAGTTTCACATGGATGAGACAATTGCGTCATATTGAGTTTTGCTTTTTATTTACATAGTATAATTTTGGCAAATCGTATATCATTAGCATTGTTAATCTTACATTACTACTTGTTAAAGCTTTCATACAAATTTTATTTTCAACTGCAAGACGAAGCACATTCCTACCACTTTAAAAGTTCTCAAGCTACTTTCCATCCTTCTGTTGTGTAGTTTACAGAGGAACACACTTCAACTCTATAGCTTCGTTATCATCTCGGAGTGCCTTGAGCGCAGCACTGTAGCAGTCCATTTATTTCAGCAGAAGCTTATTGATTTCTTAAAATTAAAATTTGAGAACAGGCTGACATTTTTATTTTTCAGATGGCTCAGCTGCCCAGTACAAAAATAAAAAGAATTTTTCAAATCTGTGCTATCACCAAAGAGATTTTGGAATTGATGCTGAATGGCATTTTTCAGCCACTGCTCACGGTAAAGGTCAGTGTGATGGAGTTGGGGGGGGGGACTGCTAAAAGAGAAGCTGCTAGAGCCAGTATACAAAGGTCACACGAAAAACTAATTATGAATTATGCAATTATACGAAAGGGCAAATTCTAACATTTCAAAGTGCATGTAATTCAATTATGTGACAAAAGATGACTATATACCATCTGGCACATCGTTTTAACCAGGCTATCCCAATACCAGGGGCCCAAAAGTTACATGCTTTTATCCCCTCATGCTGTGGAGTCAAAATTAATACTAAAACAGTCTCATTTGCTACAACATCAACCAGCTATCAGGTCATATCAAAAGGAGAAATGTTAAGTTTTAGGGATATGAATGGCTATGTGATTTCCATGTATAATGAAAAATGGTGGCTAAGTTACATTTTGGGAAAAAATGAAGTTAAGATGACTTTCCTCCATCCATCAGGACCTTCATTTTCGTATCCTTTAACACCTGATGTTCTCTGGATTCCCAGTTCTGATATTATTTATATAGTGAATCCCATTATACCAACTGGTCGCGTGTACATTCTACCAGTATAAGAAAAAAATTGCAAAGATTATGAATATTTTCTAATCCCTAACATATGTACAAACTTTAATGTAAACCTAGTTTGTGTAATACAAGTAATAGGTAAAAAAAATACAATTATTCCTGTTTTGTTTTCTTTGAACTAAGTAGTAAATTTTTTTAATAACTATTATTTAATTTTTATTGTACTAAATGTGTTCAACTTTTAAATAATGCCAGATTTACCAAAAGCTAAATTTTATTAAAAACAAAATTTAATGTGCCAATACTGAAATATTAATCGATTCATTATTTTTTCGAAAATTAAATAATAAATAGAAGATTTAAATCACTATATTGTTAGAAAATTCGTAAAGCAAAACTAATTTTCCGAAAAATCACAAACTACTGCCACCTCTGATTCTGACAGGATTTTCTTTGTATTGGCCATAAAAGCACTTTGTTGTTTGGCAATAAAATGTGACGGAGAAGAACTCTAAGATCTCTGCAGAAAGTATTCACAAATTCATCAGCAGATTTCTTTAAGGTTTTCGGGTTACACCTGTCAACAGAAACACATTGACGAAAAGTCACTGTTTTTATCAAATTTTTTTCAAGTCCATCCTCCAATATTTCTTTTACTTCATCAGTGCCAGGACAAATTTCACAATTTGCAAAATAGCAGTCGATCGAAGCTGGATTACATACCATTTTCAAAAGGCAGTCCTTATAGTTTTTCATTTTCCCATCTGTGAAACCGTTCATTCTCCAATTTTCAATCATTAATTTCACGTTTTGATGAATGGCTCATACACAGACTGTGTGTATACCACTTTGCCTAGCTAGTATACAGTTTTACGTGTAGGAGATTTTTCTTTGAAGAGCTTGTATCCATGTGAAACTTATCCTCCATGACGGTCCCATGTCCATCCCAAAATGAAACTTGGGGCGATTGTATGAGCACAGTACAAACTAATTTTGTGAATTTTTTCAGAAATTTAAAATTGTCGCGTTTTGAGAAATTAAAATTTAAAAATTAAATTAAATTTCAAAATTAAAGATGCTTTAATATAGGATAAAATTCAAGCTTATAACTTTTTTTCGTTCTTGAGATATTGAGGTTTAACTGTCTTAAGTAGAGCATTTTTTAATGAAAATTTCAATAATTAATAACTCATCAAGGAAATGCATGAAATTTTTTTTGTTTACTTTTTCATTCGTAGCTATGATAAGACTCTTGATTTACCAAGTTTCATCAAAATCTGAGAGGCTCAGTCCTAAAATGACTCAAAATTGTGTTGATTTGACTTGGAGGAGCTTGGCCTTAACATTGAAAGAATGTATCTGATGAGATACATTTTAATATTAAAGAGCTTCGAACAACGCTTGTCTGATCAGAAATATTTATTAATCGTTATTAATTTGAATTTACCCTGAACTTTTAAAGTTAATGCAAATGTATGAAATTTTATTTACAGCAGGGAATTTCAGATTATGTTTTATGCACTCCTTGCATTTCACAATGCGAAAGAAGATTGTAGCATTGAACTGAAAAATGCTTGTATTTTGATTCGGAATCCGAAATACCGTTGTTAACCTTCGGGATAAAATCTCACGTCCTGTCACGAAATTAGCAATAAATCTAGATGTTTCACTTGCATCAGTTTTATCTGGAACAGATGCGTGCCCGCAGAAAAACAGTTCTCCTAAGTAGTAGTAGAGTGTCACGATTTTTGTGAATCTCCATCGGAAAGCAACCAGGCTTTTATTCACGATCGAATTCATTTTTGTTTCGAGCCGCATTCTGTCTAGACGTTTTTGGCGGGTAATTTTTCCTTCTTTTTTCTCATTCAAAGTGAATCTTATGCATTGCCATTTGGATTTACCATAAACTTATCTATAATTTTTCATATTTTCTGTTTTCTGTATTTTTTCAAATTTTCTATTTTGTTTTAATTAATGAAGTGTTACTGCGCAGGATCCGAAGTTGTTCCGATATTTCAAGGAATGTTAGTGATCAAATTCTGATCTTTGGGGATTCTTAAATTAAGGAAAGATGTTGTGTTTTTCGTTTTCTTTGTTTTGTATTTGGTTATGCTTTATGTTCGTTTTAGGTTTTTGTATGTTCTTTTTTGTTGTTGTTGTGTTGAGTTCTGTATTTGATGGGGTTTTTTTTAAAGAATTGGTAAATGCTGCTTCCCGGAGAGCCACATTATGCTGGAAAACCCTTAGGTTGAGCGGGCACTCTCTTGGACGTTGAAAAAAAGTTATGTTTTCTGAAACTGCTATTTTCCCCCGCTTTCTTAATGAGCTATTCTCAAACGAACACTTGTTTCGATATCCGAACATTTGAAATCATAATAATTATTATTAAAATGAATTTTTTAAGATTGTTACAGCATATGTTGCAAACTTCTATATTTAAAAACACACACACTTTTCTTGATAGAAATATTTCGTTCTAAGGTGAAAATGCCCTGTGTGTCGAGGTAAATTTCTTAACACTATGTCAAATCTAATTTTCTAGCCTCCCCCTAAAAAAAAAAAAAAAAAAAAAAAGAGAGAGCACTCGAATCCAGCCACGCCGAGGGACTCGTATAAGATGTACAGTTTCCGTTCGTTCGTTGGAACTGCTAATTTTGCAGCACCGCGTCAATTATTTCATATTTTCTTCGTAACACTTGCCGACTTTCCATACAGAGAGTTCGATTTCTGGATGCATTTCATTTGTCGGTCACTTCATATTGATTGAAGTTTAAGAATCGAGTATCGTTCCACTGTGCTCAACTCAACTGAAAAATCAAAACGTTTGCGCTGCAAAAATCACAGCGTCAAATTATGTGTAATATGGATTAATGTTCGTAGTAAAAGGACGTACAATGGAACTTCGATTCCCCGGGCCTCTATCAGCCGAGGCCTCTGTTAACGGAGCCGGTACAGTCATCCACAAAATGAATGGGACACCTCTGTAACTCCGGTATATTTTATTGAATCTTCACAAAACTAGTGTCCATGTTAATGGCTCAAGAGGGCAGGTTTATTCAGAACAAAAAACTGATTGACCGAGTTGATTAACATCTATCTCGGAACTTTCCCATTACGCCTAGCAATTTTTTTCGCTGAATCGACTCCCCGTCATAAAATTAGCCTCCCCAAAATTTTTTATAGAGTTTTGATTAAAACTTCGAGAGTTATAGAGTTGTGTAAAATGGCCTTTTCCATGTTAACTGAATTTTAGGAACATTTGACGATATCTCGGAAAGTATTATATACTAGAAAAACACCCGTTATACCATGACGGGTGCAAATTGTCTCTTCATTCGAGAGATTTCCCGTCAAATTTGACGTGTTTAAATAGATATATATGCGAGAGAAATGTTTAACATTGATTGAAAACAAATAAAATAAACATATGTTTTATGACATGAAATATTTTTTTATTTACATATTTCTTTATTCAGAAAACCTCTTAGTAAGCAACATTCCGTGTGAAGTATTTTTCGTTGTTTAGCAATTTTATTATAATTCAATAACCATGAAATTCTCAGCTTGTCAAACGTAAGTTAAAATTTCAAAGGAATTATTTTTCGAAATTCTAATCAAAACAAAGCACTTCTCTGCTTGTCAAACATTGCCAAAAATATTATCAAATTATATCATCATTATTGCAATAAATAATCAGATGCATCGTGGCGTCCAAACTATATCACGCGCATGATATACCACGGACGTAATTTACTACTTTCTATTAAAAAACAAAAATTAATTTGAAATATATGATTAATATAATTTAAAATTTCGCGGGAACTATTGATCATAGCGAGATAAATTTTATATCAATGGATAGAAAATTTTATTTCACTATTTTAGAACTATTAAATTTGAAATTAGAACAATTACTCTTTTAACTTTAAAATTACTGAAATTTAGGTTCTCTAACAATGAAATAATGTTGTTTAACGTCTCGCAGTGCTATGGCGCGAGTTTTATTGTTGGCGACGTCAGAGCGTTACCGAGAGACAGATCTGGGCTATTATATTAGAAATTTCTCAAAAAAAATTTTCACTCACTAAAAGAACACTATTTTTTTTACATAAAGTCATGAAAAAATTCATTAATAAAAAAACTATAATTTAAAAAAAAATTAAACATGACTGTGAAAAAAAAGTGAATTGTAACATAGTAAAATTTTTGTATAAGAGCGAAGCTGAGCCGTTATAACGCCGGTATTTAAAAAATCAAGTGCATATCTATAATAGTTTCCGAAATATTTACAAAAAACTGCAAATCCCCACTGTTGAGGGCAGCGCCCGCTTTTTGAGGGACTGTATATTATATCAATTTGCATTTATCGGTCTACTTTTCATGAAGCACTACTTTTGTTCTGAATAAATCTGACCTTTTGAGACATTAATATCGACACTAGTTTTATGAAGATTCAGCAATATATACCAGAGTTACAGAGGTGCCCCATTCATTTTGTGGACGACTGTACCAAATAATCGAAGTGTTTTTCATTTTTAATAGTCAAAGAATTTTTTAGAAAGGAGTGTCAAAGATGGCATTGCAGTCGATTTTCGTGTTGCAAAGGTCGTTACTGGCGAGTGATCCTTTCTGACTCAAGAAGTTGTTTAGATAAAGAAAAAAAAAATAAAAGCATGGTTCTGTTCTTAAGTACTTCATTAGTAGTGTGAGGAAATTCCATGCAATTGCACTAAAATATGACACTGGAAATGCGTCCGAATGTTTCGCGTTGTTGAGCGAAGGAAAACTGTCAAATTCGATACATTATATCTCTGAAACAATGCAATTCACAAACTCACATTTTTCTAGAAAAATATCTGCTCTTTCTCTTATAGTATACACGTTTTCAAACCTTCATATTGGTATGTATTTATTTGAGAGAGTAATAAATATGGGTATAATTTTTGGAGAAAAAAATGAGATAGTCACCTTGCGCGCGTGATTACGAATAAAATATTTATCTAAACACAATATTTTGGGTGTCTAAGTAATCCAAACAGTCTGTTTAAGAAACTGAACCACAATTTATTAACATTTACATTTAATTTTTATTTTATATAGCAATTTAAAATAAAAATAGGTAAAATTTCTACCACCCCCACCCCAAAAAAAAAACTTCTTTGGAGAAATATGTACAAAAATGTGTTTCAATTTATAGAACATAGGAAAATACATTTTCGAAAAAAATGTTATGTAAAATTATTTAATAGTTCTGGAGATATCGTGCGCGCTCTATCGAAAAGACTCATTTTGAGATATAGCGCTTTAAAGATATGGCCATATTCAATGTTTACGTTGAAGAGCTGGTACATTTTCCTTTATAACTTTCATAATTATGGAAATTTTTTAACCCGGATTATTTTAGATTGTTCAGAAAAGACAGGGAAATAATATATATATTTTTTCCCATAAAATCGGAAAATTTTCGAGTTTTAGCAGTCGTATGTCCCCTTAAGAAATCATTGGGAAAATGCAAAAGAAGCAACGAAAATCAGCAACATTCGCGAATCGTTTTATCAAAGCTGTTTCAAAAGATGCATAGAAGAAGTTTGTTAATTATTAAAAGAGTTTAAAATGTTGACACGTGGTATTTTCTGCAAAATTATTTTTATAATTTCAAGTAAACAAATTTGGGGAACCTTGTGGAAAGAAATTTAAGTATTCGGATAATCGAAAAAAGGAAATTTTCGATTATCCGAGGTGATTACGGTCCCAATCAGCTCGGATAATCAAGGCTCTACTGTGCTTTCATTTAATGAATTATTCGTCTCTTTATTGATTTGAAGGCTGGGTACATTATCGTGTTTTCTATCGGAGGGCTTTATCAGTCCGTGATTACTTTCCAAAACAACAGTTTAAATTTTGACGCAAGTGCTGCAATTTGCTTCCTTATCTTGTCTTGCTGAGTGCTCGCAAGTACGTGTGATTTGTTGTGATACTTTGTGTAACGCTTATACCAGTGTTATAAACACTCCCCCAAGAAAAAGTTAGGGGAACATTCTTTTTTGATAGCTTGACGTAAGTATGACTGAACTACAAAGTCACTTTAACTTTTAAATTATGCTATTTCGATAGGATTTCGTTTTCTGATGTCTTATCTCGTGAACAAAATTTGCAACTTATTTTCTCTTGTGATTGGAGGACGGCTTTCTTCAAAAAAAATACTAAATAATTTTTGTGGCTAAAATATTTTAATGTTTATCTAACATATTTAAACTTAAGATTATTGTGATTAAGTTATTATCATTGTGGTTAAGTAGTTAATTTCGTAGAATTGGCAGTGATTCATTCTAAATTATTTATATATATTTAATTTTAACTTTTCTGTCTGAAAATGATATCTTGAGTCGTTTCCCTAGGAAACAAATACTCCAATTTTGTTAAGTTCTATCTTTTTTTCGTCACTTTGAAATAATATTCGTAAAAGTGATCATCTCCCCCTTTGATTAGTGTACAATGGGGGTAAGGCTTTTTTTCAACAAAAAAGTTTATATTAACATAACTGCTAATATATAAGTGCTAACTTTTATTGTATGTTTTTTTACTTTATTTGTTTTTATTCGTTCATTTAACGATGAGCATTTCTCTAATTAATCTATTAATCGGCGAGCGTGAGTGGAATTCTTCAAGAACAGCATTGGTGTATTTTTAATGAAACTGATTACTTAGCAGTCGCGAATGAAATTGTAAGGATATTATATATGTAGGATATTACCCGTAAAGAATAATTTAATCACTGTATAAAGAAGGATGTAAGAGCTATATTAATTTTTTTGGCAATAGATGGAGCCAGAGTTCTGCTCTGTACGAACTACGAGCAGCGCCCTCTTTTTCCCCACAAAACCAGACTGCACGCTTAATACCTCTCTGAATTCCTCTGTTGTCAGATCAGTCTTGGCGCAGTTAAGCCGCCGATCTTCCCACTATGGTAACTATGTCCCATCTCACTTTCCTTATGGCTCTGTAAATCTCTAATACCGTAATATTCTTAACCCGTAACATCTATTCCTCATTAATCTAGTTCCATTAGTTAAATATGACTTCATGTAAATTCTCAACACTCTCGTAAAATTTCTATGTGCATATCTCTTTTCCCCCTGTAAATTCTCCCTGTAATATTTAAATAAATGTTTTGTATTTAGCTTGAAGTCTACTCGTTTATTTTATGTAATATTTTGTTCTAAATTTAATGTAATAAAAACCCTTAAATCCCCTAGACATAAACCCGATCTATTTACCCCTTAAAGGTAACCCTTCCGTGGGCATTTGTTTTATTGAACGGAATCCCACATATATGGAACAAGCCCGATTCCTCCAAAGATCTGGGTCTGATGTCGATGGTCAAACGTCCTCCAGATGGTGTGGCACGAAAATTCGGAGAGGGGGTGCCGGTTCAAGTGTTATCCTCGTTATCTGACTGTGATTCAAAATTTATGTGTCCGTCCCAAAAAGGTATATGCTTCTAAACGGGATATTAATATAACTAAACTAAATCTAAGGAGATTCTTTTGGTTTGCATTGTTACTTGAAATACACAATTAAAACTAACCACTAAAAAAATCTTGGACATTGTATAGAATATATAATTCAAGAAAAATTATCCGACTGTCCAAAAATTATGGCTACAAAGTTTATCATTCAGTGCCAAAACTCAAATACGTTCTTGATTAAGATATGACGAAATATTACAATATTTTATTGTAAAGCAATTAACCTAAATCCGTGTCATCCATTATTCCAGCAAATACGCTAATTTTTAATCCAAATTTTCGTTTGTGTTCAATGCATATTCACTAAACAATCGCGTGAAGATTCCATACGTGATCGTTTATGTTCGTTTTATTTTTGCTCTTTAAATGGAAATATCTTTCCAGAAATGAAAAACAATCCCCATTGTAATAGAAACGTTGTTCTGAATAATTTTGTATTTCATGAAAATTCAGTCTGAAGATACCCTGCTGTCAAAAAACGAACTTCTCATTTGTAGGTTTATCTCCCCGAGTTTGTTCGGCTACGCGAAAAATATTCCGTTTTGTCGGACCCGAATTAACTCGGTTGAGAACATTAAGAGGTTAGCCTATGTCAGGAACATCTCAAGCATTTCGTACCAGCCTTATTGCATTGAATTCAGAGCCGTCTTAAAATAGAATTCCTATTTATTGTGGAAATAAATGCGGCAGTCTCTTCGCTAACCGTGACCAGTCAAGACTAGTGTTCTTTTAAATTACAAGCGGGTGGAGGGAGAAAAAAAAAGGGCCAGATGAAAACGGAAGTTTAATAACTAGTTATGTTCCTTATCATGGTAGACCTGGAATAGGTCTATTTTCGGTGATCTCGCTCTTATTTCGATTCCAGTTTCTTTTGTATTCTGAAGGGGTGGAAAAGCGAGCAGATTTCGTTGTAATGAGAATATGCCTTTTAGAAGATTTTGTTCTTCATTACTCATTATCGCGGAAATAATTTTCCTTCTATGTTTCCTCTCGTGGTAGTACAGGATAAATGAAGAATATTTTTCCCATGTAGAGTTCGAAGCAAGCAAACCTGCTAATATTCAAGCCTTTCGTAACGAACTTCTAGATCTGCCTTCATACAACTCAACAATTTCTAGCTCCAAGAAAAGGCTTCTGGCCATTTTGGACGGCCTGTTTGATAATTTGAAGACTTGACTCTTAACCCTTGTTGCATATCGGACAATCCAAAACGCCACAAAACTTGGTATGGGTGATCCTCTATATCTCGGTAACTACTTATGTTAAAAACATAACTAATGTCTTATTTTGGAGACAAAGGGTAACAACAGAAGTTACAAAAAAAAACTGACTTAAACTTAAAAAGTTACAAGAAACTTCGAGAAACAAAAGAGTCACGCGAGTAAAGTAGTCCTACGCCTTAACATCAGCGGCTGTTTGAAAAGACAGCCTCCCGTCATTTTCTTTTTTCAACGTGTTACTTGATTTACGACGTGATCATTTTAGAGAACTCATAGTTATCACCATTTCGCCCAAAAACTCATTCTTGGCAACTTATAAATCTTTCTTCATTATAAATTGAACCATTTCTGCGCTTCACTTTCCTCTTCGGATAAATCTTCTTCGAATGATCTGGATTCGGACTGAATCATGAAATATTTCGAGCCATTTTAAATCCTGCCTAAATCTTTAAAAAACGAGGAAATGTTCCGCATACTAGTAAACATAATGCATTTTTTCTTGTCTAGATCATGTGACAAACGTAATTGCGCATGTCAACTAAAGATGTAACTGAATGTTGCACAATTTGACATAGTGCGCATGCTCTTGTCATCAAAGATCTTATGCAGTGCTTTATGACGTTGTATTAGAATTTTGATCAAATTTTTCGAGTTAAAAAAAAAATGCATTGTAGTCGACTTTTCGCGTCCTAAATCCAAACAGCAAAGTCCATTATCATACTGAAACTTTTTCAAGTTTCCCTAAATAATATTGAGCTATTGAAAACATTAACTGTGAAAATTCGAATTCCCATCCAATAATAACTTAAACCTTTAAGCGAGGAAATATCCCTCCTACCAGTAAACAAAGTGAGTTTTTTACCTATTTAAATCATTTAACTTAATTTAAATTCTGTTTAATGGATTCAGTTCTTGTGACAAATGTAATTGTGCTTGTCATTTAAAGATTTAACTAAATGTTGCACAGTTTGACGTAATGCGCATGCGCTTGTCATTAGGGACGTGACGGATAGTGATTTGGCCGAATACCGAATATTCGGCTAAATTTCAGGCCGAATACAAATTTTTAAAAACATTTCACTTTTGATAGTAAATGAAATATTTTTCAAATTTTAAATGAAAAAATTTAAGATTAAATAAAATTAAGTTTTTGTTATTTGTATATTTAAAAAAAATTGAATATCTTTATATGTATTTGTAATATTTTAAATACCTTAATTCCAATAATAAGGAATGAGAAACTCCATTTCGGGATTGCTTCAAAGAAATAAAAGAGCCATCATTGCAGAACATGACAATGACAAACACAGAAGAAAATTAAAGGGATAAATTAAAACTACTAGAAGTAAACTCCTATTTTGATAAAGAACTTCTAATTGGTAGTATGGAGTTTCCATATAATTGGAGGAAAAAAATCCGAAAAAGTTTCCAAGGTTCACATATTTAGCAAGAAAATATCTTTCAGCACCTCCAAATAATATATAGTGACCGTTTAA
Source organism: Araneus ventricosus (assembly GCA_013235015.1). Lineage (NCBI taxonomy): Eukaryota > Metazoa > Arthropoda > Arachnida > Araneae > Araneidae > Araneus > Araneus ventricosus. The sequence continues at coordinate 98,751 of BGPR01001358.1, read as the reverse complement.
TTTTCTGAAACTGGTAATATCTATGAAACCATATGGAACAGACTTCTATAAATGATATGCAACATTATTGAATACACATGTACTATGCAACATTAAAATTAGATAAATGTTAGATTTTTTATAATAAATGTACTGGAATGTAATACTGCAATATTCTATATTTAATATATTTAAAACATTTTTTCAAAACATTTTATCCTGATTATATTATGCTGAATATCTGTTTAGCATTCATCCAGGTAGAATATTTGGGAAAGGGAAAATATAGGCCTCATACTTAATATTTGCTACATCCCTAGTTGATATTATACATGTATGAAACCAAACAAAACAGATTCGCTCCTGAAAATGGTGAAAAATTATTGTTATTGCGTAATAATTTTATGCTTTACAATGATAAATTATATGTAAATTTAATAAATATACATATGGAACTTAAAATTGGGTAAATGTTAGGAAATTGTTTGATCATAAATTTATTGATATGTAATTCTGCGATATTCTTTGTTAAATGTGTATTTTAGCACATTTAAAAAATTATTCTAAATATATTCGGCAAAAGAGCCGAATACCGAATTGTTGCCGAATATTCGTTACATCCCTACTTGTCATCTAACATCTTATACCGTGGTTTTTGATATGGCGTTTGTATTTACTTTTTGAGCAAACTTCTTAAGTTTAAAGAAGATGCAATATTGTCGATTTTTGGTGTCATAAAAAAAAACGTTTTTCAAATTTCTTCTTAATAATCCTGAGTTATTAAAAACATGAACTGTGAAAATTCGAAAGAGAGGCTTTAAGCATACATCATATTATATATTGTTTTCTTCAGAGCATAAAAGACTTTCGAATACACTGGTATATATATTTCCTAACTTATTTATAAAAGGGAATCTGTAAATGATTTAAATAAACGTAACATCATAAATTCATAATGCATAAATACTCTAATAATACTAAATAATGTGCATGATGTTAATGTAAATAGAAAACAATATTGCATAAATTAGTCGAAGATTGGAAATTTATATATAAAAAAAAAACTGAATTAAATTTTTAACGTAAAAAACTAGAGTTAAACTACTAAAAAAATGTCAAGCAAAAAAAACCTCCCGTTATTTCAAATAGTAAAAGAATTGTTCTTAATGTTACAAATGGCATTTGCACGGTTTGAGTTTTGAATTGCCGTGTTCAATTAACGTATAACATCATAAACGTATAACATCAGTATACGTTTATGATGTGAGCATGAATTAATTCCTTTATGAATGATGAGGATGTGGTAGATTCCAAGAATCAAGGAGGACATCGTGATTTCCCGTTGGTTAAACCTGTCCTAGTCAGACTAAGATAGTAACTAAGATAACTTGTAACTAAGGTAATTAAGATAGCCTGGTAAGTGTAGCTGCAGGTACAAGATTTGTTTATTTTTATTCACGATGTGTTTGTATTCTTAAATCTTGAAATCACGATCATCTGATTGTTTGAGCATGTCACATTTAATCTGGAGATAAAATAAATACCATCGAAACTATTATGTCTAAACAAGATAAACGTTTCCGGTGAAACTTTTTTCTCGTCCACTGCCCACGTTTAGAAATTACTAAATTTCTGCCGTTGTTTTGTTTTCCGTTTATAGAAACTATAGTCAGTGACTACTCAAGATGATAGTACTGTCCTACCACCACGAGAAAAACCCTGAACAGGGTTGCCTCAATTAAACGAGTCGAAGAAAGGAGGGAAATAGGTATAAAATCAACCACAACATTTCGCAAACCAAGCGCACTTTGTTAGACTATGAATTCGTTTTCGACCGAGGTACAAAGCGAAATGAGACTTCCGCCGGTTCTATCTGCGTCAAATGAAATACAGCCATTTCCTTCACCCCGAAATGTAGTGGAATATCTCGTTTCCATAACGACCGCCATCGACATGTGTGGTGTCTGGGGTTTTTCTCGTGTTGGTAGGACATCGCGAGCTGTAGTTCAGAAAATCTGATCACTTTAGCCTCACATATTATAGGAAATCGTGCATTACAGGAACATATTAATAATCTCTAAAGAATGCCTAATCTAAAATGATTGCATTGATAACTTTTATTTTCCATGTTTTATCTAATGGCTCAGTATTTTGAAACTAAATAGCATATATGCACTATTAGTTTTTTTTTTTTTTTAAATATTAATGTATGTAAAGAAAGCAAAAGAGAGTGGAATCTCTAGTACGAAACATCGTAGTTTGATTATGTTAAGTTAAAGAGAATTATTTATTTTATCATTTGCATTTTTATAATTCTATTTCGCTGTCATTCCTTAATCAAGTTTACAAATTTATAAAATTATATCAAATTAATACAAAATGTGAAATACTTCCTTTAAGTTTGTAACAAAGGTACGCAAGCAAGTCTTGAAAATAAAATGATTTTGAAATGTAAATTTACTAATTTTTTTGAATTAAATGTTATATTTTAAATAGCGACTCCACAGTTAAACACATTACTAGTAATTTTAAAAGCAAATGAATGGTAAAAATCTATTGCATCAACCGTTTCATAGTAAATTTTGAAAAAAATATTAAAATTAAAGAACAAATGGCACAAAAATAGTGTAATTGAAAAACTAATTTTTCAATTTTAAAGTGGTGTAACAATGTTTCGTGCGAGATCATATATTCCGGATTATTATTGAGGAAAAGCATTGAAATTCCGATTAATTTTTAATTAATTAAGATTGTAATTACGATTTTGAAAAACCCTTTCCTAGTGAGCGCCTACTGCCTAAGAAGTAACTACGTGCCAAATTCAGTAGCTTTTGGTCCATTGGTCTGCCCTCTAGATCATTTTGAAAGGTTTTTGGATATCGCAGTTTACAGATTGTATGCCAGCCTAAAAGCATTATCGTGTAAAAACTTTGCATAATTTTAATGACATTTTTAAAAAAAGATTGTACTAACTTGTGTATCATTTTTTTATAATTAAAAACTTGAAAATGCTTTTATAATCTCGATCATTAGTAACCGTCTGAGTCAATGGGTCAACATGAGTCGGCCCCCGGAGTGCGGGGAGGGGGGGGGACGGGCGGGGGGGGCAGAGAGAGCAGAATTCTTTATATTATATAAAAAAACTACAGCTGTTTTTTCTTAATCTCCCTTTAAGAAAAGTGAAAACATTTCTTCCTGGCTTTTGACAGGCTCGAAAATTTTCCCACTTTTGTGGCCATTCTCGTATTTGCAGCGTTGACACGGTCAAAAACTTGTTTTTGTTAATTATTTTTTTTTTTTTTTTTGTGAAATTATGGAAGGTATTGTGGTCTTCTTTATGATTCGTATTGCCAGGTGAGTCAAGTCTGTAAAGTTAAAATGTTTTGGTTTACATAAGTCATAAGATTTGACATTCATCATGACGATACAAAACTTTTTATACCTCACCCCCCCCCCCGACCCAAATCCTGGAATCGCCACTGGTCTGAGTTGTTCAAAATTAGATTCTAACGCCCTTTACTCGCTTAGGTAATGCATATACTAAAATTGAAGAGATACAGAGAAGATTAGCATGGGCTCTGAGCAAGCATGACACGCAAAATCGTGAAGCGTTCCACATTTTTTGACCCTCCGCCTGTGTGTAATAGTAGATGCAATTGCATTTTAACTGTAAAACATATCTGTGTGCATGCCAAAATTTTGCTATTCAACGACAAGCCCACTTTGGAGCGATTAATGTTAATGTTATTTTAGGAGACAATATACATGCAAATATTTTTACTTTTTTAAAAGATATCCAACTCTATTTAATTCTTTGATTTGCTTTTAGCAATGTTTTAAATTGTTTTTTAGTGTGTGATTCGTATTCAACGAGCGTTTAGCGCAGTATGGCCAAGTCTGGTCCTTTTCTCATAAAACCAAATTCCAACACCCTGTTTATTAGGAACACATTTCAACGTTTTATTATTTGATGCGTTGTACGAGAAATTGCCTAAGAAAACTTCAGTCGCAATATCTGTGACTCTTCATAGAAAATCGCGTTGTACAGGAGTCGACTGTATACGTATCAGTAAGCATTACGCGCTCTGCTCTCGTCAGCGTCTGAGATTTGAATTTTGTTTATATTGACGCCCACGTATCGCCTTGTGAAGACTTTTAGCAAATATGGGTGACCTAAGAAGATTTGTCTTGTATTAAATTAGTGTCGGGATTCCTTTATATAAACTTTAAAAGCCTTTTTGTTCTGATGTATTTCTGTGATTAAGTAAATAAATTCTCTTCGCTAGACAGAATAGCAAGCTTATTTTGATTTCGGTGCATTTTAAGTTTTTATTGTCAGTAGCTCTTTATTGATATATCGTGCATTCGTGAAGTCACTAACGCAGTCGGTTGTTCTGTTGATGGGAATTTTTCTCTTCAGCTTCATTGGCGATCATGCGCTTTAAGTACTTTTTCGTGTGGTATTTTAATGTCATTCTCCTTCTGAAGTATGTTCTTTTATGTGCTGTAACGGTCTTGTAATGGTATAATAGCATTCATCATTTTTCTAAAACAATTCCAGGCCTACCTTATGGTTTAAATCTAACACTTCTGTAACATTATCGAATTAAATGTAAAATTAGATTTTTATTTATGATTTGCGAATCGTTTTACGGTATGAAAACAAATGTGGAATATGTTGGACCATGTTCCAAACATCTTTTGCAGTGGCGGCTCGTCCATTTGGACTGCAGAGCTGCAGCACTCCCTGAGATTTTTTAAAATTGAAATGAAATTTTTTTTTTCCCTGAAATTTATTTCGTTTTTAATCTTATTCGCATACTTTTTCACTCTCAGAATTCCATGACTTACGAAAATGCAAAAAAAGTAATAAAAAAATTGAAAAGAAGACAGAAAATGAATCAAAATGTAAGAGAGAAGCAAGTCTGAATTGTAAAGTACTCCCCCCCCCAAAAAAAAAATCGTTCACTTTGCAGAAAATCCGGGGAGAAAAAGCAACCCTTTCTCCCTGTAACTTAGACGGGCTATGGGCTGCCGGGCGAGCAGCTGTGGCTGGCACGGAGCCAACTGAACGAGAAAAAGATGCTCTTTTTAATTTATTTTTCTTTTTTTCCTCATTCCCGCACAAAGTGACAATCTCATTAGCTGTGTATGTGTTTTGGTTTCGGTTTGTGTTGCGTTGGCAGAAACACTGATTGATTATTTGCTTTCTCTTGAAAGAATGCTAGATTTCTTTTGAAGAAGAATTTCATTTTTGGAAGAATGTTATCGAGGGAAGTGTGTATGTGGACTTCTGATTTATTTTATTTATTTATTCGCCAGCAGAATCGTCACATCAACATTCACTTAACTTTCTGTTAGTAAAACTAGTAGTAAATGCCATATGCTGGTTATTTAATTTGTTTGAAAAGCAGGAAATTTCATATCTGGCTTTGGAATAAAAAATATTGGCCTACTGAAAGATAAAGTAGCTTTTTTAAAATGTATTCTCTTGATAAATATTCTTTTGATTCTTGCAGCCCTCCTCGTTTCTGAGCTCACGAGCCGCCACTGATCTGTTGATTGGAATTTCATAAGCTGTACACGTTGAAACCAGATAAGGAAGCGTTTTTTCAAATAGATCAAGTTTGGTTCAAGTCATACCGATATAGTACCGGCTTCACGTATAAATGAATCTCTATATTCATTTGATCAGAAAAGTACCGGATTAGCGGGGATGGTGAATCTTTGTCCCTAATTGGAATTATATGTCCCAGATTATAACAGTTCATATGAGGAAATATTAACTAGATTTATTTTTTAAAACTTAGCCTCCCGAAGAATTCTCATTTCCAACTCTTTATTATTCACAACACCACCCAAAAATGACTAATGTGGTTGAATCATCCTGAAAGAAATATAATAAACACATATAACTTATGCTTCTTTATCTCTTTCTGCTTTTTTTTAATAACTAACTGCTTCATTGTTTCTGAAATTGTTATTTATATTTATTATTTTTAAAGAGTAATGTTTGTTTATTTTTATTTTTTCCAACTCCGCGCCTTATTATCACCACTCAGTAGCGTAGCGAAAGTAAGTGGCGCTCGGGCATAATATGATTATTTTCCCTTCGACCGTCGCCAGTGGTTTTTGGCGCCCGGGGCTTAATATGATTATTTTCCCTTCAGCCGTCACCAATGGTTTTTGGCGCCCGGGGCATAATATGATTATTTTCCCTTCAGCCGTCACCAATGGTTTTTGGCGCCCGGGGCATAATATGATTATTTTCCCTTCAGCCGTCGCCAATGGTTTTTGGCGCC
>BGPR01001358.1:9238-92460 GCA_013235015.1 Araneus ventricosus | reverse complement strand
GATTATTTTCCCTTCGACCTTCGCCAATGGTTTTTGGCGCCCGGGGCATAATATTTAACTTTAAAAGCTGGCATAACCGCACCAGTGGCGTAGCTAAAGGGGGCGGAGAGGACGGTCCGCCCCGGACAACACTTTGAAAGGGGCGGCAAAATTAGACATTCAACAAAACAATTTTATAATTATGAGCAGCGGCTCTAGTTCTATCATTGTGTACACACACACAAAAAAAAACCTAATGTGTTTAATTCGGATTTTCTCCTTATGTCGGTAATTGCCGATACGTGAAAGAAAGACGGGAGGTGGATGTAAGATTTCGCAAGCTATCTGCAGAGATCGAGGGCGTCAAACGACGAATTACTAATTAAAAAAAAAAAAATCTCGAATTTATTATTATTTTTATTTTGAGGTTTTTGTACCCTGTGTAACTTGTAAATGAAGGGCGGCATATTTATTGCAAGTTCGCCTCGAGCGGCAAAAGTAGCAGCTACGCCACTGAAACGCACTGATATTTTGTCTCCACGGCACCCGGAACATGTCCCCTGATCCCCCTCCACCCAGTCGCTACGCCACTGCCTCCACTCTCCCGCAGTAGCGTTTCTTGGTTGCAAACTGGTTCCTTAAACATCCCGAATTGAAGCTCAGAAAATTTGGCGACTGAAAAAAGAACTCTATTTAGAATTGGTTTTGTATGTTGATTACGTTTACTCGCTTTCGCCAAACACCCTTTCCCATCTCTACAGACTGAAATTGAAAAGTTTTAAGCTACAAGTATTTGATGACACAGTTTAAAATCCTTTCTCCTCTGGTCTACTCTTCCGTCAAATAGCAAGGCGATTGCGTGGGAGTGATGGTGACCATGAGCGAATGGTACCAGCCGAACTGTTTGCAGTGAGTGGAATGTGAACATTTGCACGCTCTGCGTTTCTTCGAACCAGGTGCGGGAATCTGCATAAGAGAACGTGAGAAATGACCGGAAACGTCTCCTCTGTTTAAAATATCGTGTTGTCATCGATGATGAAAGCCTTCGAAGTAAAATAGTTTACATAAATTTTGTTCAAAATCCCCCCCCCCCCATAGAATATTTTGATTTTGTTATTGATAATTATTATTTTGATTTGTTTGTCAATGATTGTATTATCAATTGTAAGAAATTAATTGTTGTACACTCTAATATTTTTTCTTACCTCGAATCGTTATTAAAATAAGTCCATGCATAATTTTCCTCCTCTGTTCTATTATTTCCGAGTTTTGACTATCATTGCGAATATGTTACGAAGGTCAGTATTTTTTTTCATTCCTCTGCTATTATGAAGTTCTGATTCCGGTACTAAAACATTAAGTAGATGAAAAAAATTTCACCTTTGTGCTTATTCATTCGAATTTTTTTATTATTATTATCAAAAAAGTTACTTACATGATTTAATTTTTGTTTCTGTACTAAAATAAATATATCAGACTCTTCTGCCCGTGCTGCCCATAAGACTTTAATTACCGTTACTGAAATTTTGTGTGCAAGATCATTTTATTTCCTCCTCAGCGAATTGTTGTTATCATTATTAGAATGTTTTGATTATCATTATTTGATTATGTTATCAGAATTTTGATTATCATTATTAGAATGGTTTACATACACTGCCTTTTCCCTTCCCATTTCTGTGCTGTACTATTATTCTATTTTGATTTCGAGTACAAAAATATAGACCTGAATTATTTGTTTCTCTTTCTGTTCTATTATAAACGTTTCTTAGCGATTACATCCTGTAAATACATTGTGTTTTTCACCAAATATAAATATTGATATTTTGGGAATAAGGTCAATTTTGTCCCCTTGGTATTTTTTATTCCCCCTGCTTTCGCCAGCTTAGTTTCTAATTCGTTTAATCTGGCATTATGCTGAATTGTTATAATACATATTTTAAAAGACAGCGAAAACATGTGAAGAAATAATAATAATAAATAAAATCTATGATATTGAATAATCTTAATTTAAGTAATATTAGAGTCGTTTTTCAATGTATTTTCTTAACGGATGTGTTCAGTTATGATAATATATTCTTTTCAAACTGACAAATTGAATAGATTGAACAAAAGAGAGTAGGTGACAATGTTCCGATATAGATCAGATGTTCCAATCTGTGGTACGCAAACTGTGGTACCCCTTCCAACCTGGGGTACGCAAAATCAAAGTTATTAATGACGGAAACAAGAAAACATAAGGGATTAAAAAAGTTACAGCATTTTTGTTACTCCAAGTGAATACTTACTATTTAATAACTATACCACTTGAATAGATGACTGTTACGAAGTGTAATTTTTAGATATCCTTATAACAAAATAATTACAAAACTGGTTTTATTTGCTTTGGCGTTGAACTAATACTATTTTAAAAATGGAACAAAATGGAAAATAAAAAATAAGTTCTGCAAATGGTATTAATTCTAGTCATTTCACTTTTAAGCTAAATTAAGCTAACCTTAACTTTATCGATAAAGACTTCTTTGCGTAGACGGTTGGTTGGGAGAGTTGAATATCATAATAGGGTTACACGGAAACAAAGAGAATAATCAAGGGGGGAAAGGTTGGGAATCTCTGATGTAGATCAATAAATGAATAACAACTTTTAACTCGGTGGGTGCTCATCACTTGGTCATAGATTTTCACTTCAGTGTGAATATTCAAAATTATCAGACAAGTGATGAATAACGTCGTAACCAGGGGGTGTGATATAACCTATACTGCATTCCGGCATATCATAATTTATGTCTATTTATTGTCTGATAATTAAATTTTGAAAAATTTAATTATCAGACAATAAAAAAATATTAAAAAATTAGATTTTTGATTTCAAGTGGGTAACTTTAACAAGAAAAAAAAAACTGTAGCAAAAAAATTTTATTATTTATTTAAAAATTAAACTTAAAAATAAGTTTCTTCTTTTATTTTTCTTGCATTCTTGATCGATAAAAAATCATAAAAGTATAAGGTCGAAATAAATACACATGTTGGAAATGTTACTTTCGCATTAATTTACAAAACAAAATAATAGTATAGTATTTTTAATTTTTATTTATCCTGAATTACTCTTTCATTGTTTATTTATTTTCAAATTTCAGGCTTGTGAAAAAAAATTCGCAGCAGAAAAACGTTTAAAACCCCGCTTCTAACGTCTCTGGAATGGAAGAATGTGCTGTATTTTTGACAGCAACTTCCCGTCACAAACGGAACGAATGGGCTGTTACTGCGCATGTGCAGCAGCCGAAATCGGTACTGTTCGGCATAGTAGTACTTTTTAAGAAGTTTTCTCTTTCTCTACGAACAGGGGCTTACTGTTTTTCTTGAAGATTCGAAGCTCTGAAAGAAATGCTGTTAAATTGTTGATAGATTTAAATATAACATGCAAAATTAAATAATTAGTGATTGTTTTTATACACTGAAAAAAGTTGGAAATGCTGTAATTTTGCAGTGCCTATGCACAAGCCGTCCCTGATCGAAACCATAATAAGTATCCGTCAAAATTCATGTCCAGCGCATTATAACTTGAAGAAGTTTGTGTCATTAAAATTCAGATTATTGGTATTTTTGTTATTCCTGTGTGCTTATTCCATACTTTCTGTTATTTCGTACGCGATTTTGAACAAGCCCGCATATATCCAAGGGGATCCGCGTACCACATGTTTTACACCTTTAGTTTACGAACATTTTACTAGTTGCATAACTTAGCAAGTGCATTCTGCATGAATTTTTACACTTATGTCCTTAATTAATAAATCATTTTTATAGAACAACGCATGCGAAATTATGGCTTAACTTCCAAGTTAACTTGAATTCGATACCACCATTGTTTAGCCGTTGCTGAAACTTCTCGGGTATGATAAAATTAATCGCCAAAAAAAATAGAGAAATCGAACGAAATTGCACATGCTGCTCAGTTTTATCTGACGTATACATGAATTATCTTATCAATTTTTTTTTTACATTTTTTTTCCTGCTAATAGATTTTTTACGCTTAGATGAGGAAAAAAGAGGCACGAAGCAACAAAATACTGTAGAAAATATGCGAGAATAAATTGTATTAACGAAAATCGCCTTTATTTCCTGGCAAGGGAAAATTAAATTATTATAACAGTGCCATTGTAAAACGGGCACAATGAAATAAAACAAGGGAAAGAAAGCGTGTTACTAAATCATATTTGCACTTAAATATTCCTTAGTGCGAAATCTATTTTAAACATGTTCGCAAATTGGATGACGAACAAAAACGGTGTATAAAGCTTTTCGTATGCAGGAAAAAAAAATTATTGTTTCCGAACATTTCGTACTCGCATCATTTTATTGGATTTTCTACATGCGTGTGCAATATTTCTCGCTGTCTACTAGGAACATCTGATAACGCTTTTTTTTTTTCTTTTGTTAAGTATTTCTTGGTTTGTGTAAGGGGAAAAAAATTATAACTTTTGACCTTTAAGGTAGGCATTGACCTGATTTTTCAATTTTTGAAAAATTTTGTATGTATTTACTTAATATCATTTTTTGTGCGCGTGGCATATGTTTTTTAAACTTTGGCCTCTATTTGTTTTAAATTTATAACTTATTAGTAGAAAAGTGAAAAAATGCCTCAAACTTCAGTTGTTTTCTCGTTTAATGTTTTTCTTATCCCCTTGGGCCTGGGTGTCCTGGTATTAGGACACATCTTTATATTACTCTTATTATTCCACATTTTGAAGAATTTCAACTTCAAAACCGTAAGTCCTGTTAATTATGCATTTAAGAATAGCAAGATGCTTTTATTTCTGCTCAGTAAATTGGCAGCATAGTCTTAACAGAGAAAATAATGGAGGCTTCTGGCCATCTGCAGTCAAAACGCAAGTATATGTTTTATGAGTCCTCAAAAACATTATAATATTTTATCCTCTGCTTTTTGAAAAATTCCATAATATGAATCGTACTATTTCTGCCTAATTCAATGCTTTTAACATAAAAATAATGAGAAATTGCTCTATAAATGAGAATCAAACATTTGGTCTACTTAATAGGACATCAGAGCTTAGAACAAACATCATGAATATTTATACTTGCTTTATTATTAGAACACCAGGTGTCTATAGTACAAAACTTTTACTTTGTTTTACAGTTAACGATATTTCTTCTAAAAAAACATTGTGTTGGATGTAAATTTTACATATTTTACGGTTATTATTTAATTATTAACCATTAAAATTGATTCAAAATTGAAAACGGAGGGACGAGATAGTTCAGATAAATGTGTTACAGCAGCTGGCAAAATCGCTGTAGTAGAATGGTACGGCAATTGTGCGGACGTAGTTAAAAGATGGAGCAAAAAAGATGTCACTTTTGTTCAAGTTTCCAGACCTGAAATTGTAAAGTTTTCCAATAAAAGTATGGGAGAGGGTGGACAAGCATGACTTATTAATGTCATTGTACCAAACGGCTATAAGGAGCAAAACCCTCTGCATCATCTTTCATTATTTCAATACGGCTATAATAAATTCTGGGGAATGGTACAAAAAAGATGCAAATAGTTCTGGAATTCCTCAGAAAAACTAAATAGATTTATTGGACTTCACACTTAAAATAGCAGAAGCTCTCTCGTTTACAAATCAGTAAGCAGACCCTACCAAACGGGGACGCCCATCAGGTAATAGCCCTGCTGTTCCACCTCCAGCGAAAAAATTAAATCTGTCAGACTTTACAATGACGTGAGATTCGATGAGAATAAACCACATGATTGAAAGAAATTCAAAGCAACAAAAATGCAAATTGAAAGGTTGTACTTTCCGAAACTTCATCTTTTTGTGAAAAATGTGAAGCATATTTGTGTTTTCATGCTCAAAGAAACTGTTTCAAATCATTTCATTCAAAATAATTGTAAATTGAACTTCAAATAAAAAAACTTCTTTTTACTTAATTGAAACCTGGTGTCCTATTATTAGAACATTTTTTAATTAGTTTGCTAATTGACAAAAAATTATGATATTTCATATTTATGTTACTTATATATAATATAGCATATTTAACCATCCACTCACTGATTTATCTGTTCTATGCATAATTCAGGGCCGAAGGGATTAATAATAAAACATTTGCTACATTAAATTTTATCCGTTAAATTCGAAGTTTGTTTGATCGAATGATTAATGTATTTATTTTAAGAAAATATTTTCTATATTAATCAAATGTATACTCTGTTTTGTACAGTTCGCTCTCGAACATTATTTTATAAGAAATTACTTTATTGTTGGTTGAGCATTCCTTTCATGTTGTTGACCTCCGATTCGTATACAGAAATTCCTTCACCTAGAATTCGATTTAGTTCCATCGTTAGTTTTTGTGAAGTTGTTCGCAGCCGAGGTGAACACCCCGAGTGAATTGTGCACATGTGCCAGCTTTCATTGTTTCTGGAGTTTTATTGCTCTTTACAGAAAGGTGTCTTTGTCTAACTGAAAAGTTTTACGAATTCTTCAGAATGGATATTATTTCCTTTTCGACGCTGGCAAGTGTCTTTGTAAGTATTTCTATTGACAAAAGGTGGGCCATTTAACAACGTTTAAAGTTGATTTAGAGATTTTTTTTAAAATCGTCTGATTGGCGTTTCTAAAAGATAATGCGTATCTTAAAATTAATTCTGTTCTTTGTAGAGTTAAATGTGATAGTTTTGCAGTTTGTATTGCAAATGTACTATTGCTTTAAATTATTTTAAACCAGGCTGTAATCTAGCTTTACTGTCCTTATTGTGAAGGTTTCGTGTCGGACAAGCAGTTTTTAATGCTTGCCGTTTTTTCTGAGTTGAACTTTCGTATAATACGTGATGGGTTGAACTTTCATTCAGCATTTGATGTGCGTAATAAGTTGAACTTTCTTATAATACGGTTAGGCACATAACCATATAATACTAATAGCTGGATGTATTGCATCGTATTTAATAAACCTTTCAAGTGAAAATCGTTAATTAGTTAGTGAATTTTATTAAAATTTATTTTTATTTTTCTTATAATTTCCAAGATGAATTAAATAGGAAAATGAAACATTCTGGGTTAAGTTTCGCTTGATCAAAGTCATTTATAATAAGAAACTGCCAAGCGCCAAGAAATACCACCCATGATTGTACTGTGATGTATTTCAGCATAGTATGAAGAATCGTGGAGCCTTCTTTATCAAAAATTAATATATTTATTGGACGTCTACCATAGCACAAGCATGTAAAACAAACACATACACTTACATCACAAACGTTACATCACTCACTTCTGACATCGAATTCCATGTTTAATTCATTATTCTTTTCCGTTGCTAGGCAACAGCAAAAGACAATATCGTTGCCAAACTATTTTTATTACCTTTAGAAAAGAATTTATGCCAAACGATATTTTTAATTAATTTCTTTTTCAGCCAAACAATATTTTTAATTAATTTCTTTTTCAGCCAAACGATATTTTAAAATTAATATCTTTTAGAACCAAACGATTTTTTTATCTAATTAATTTCTTTTCTTCAAATATTTTAATAATTTTACAAATATATATTTTTATTCATTACGAAGATGGTCTTGCAGCTTCGGGACTACTTATGTACATGAAATTTGATGTCACAGATGGAATTTTTGGTGTGCGAGATGGTGGCTTAGGTGTTCTCGTAGTCTGCCTGTGGTTCAAAACTACGAGGTACTTAACCCATAACTCGCATCAAACGACTAGCTCCCTGCTGGTCACAAGTCATTTTTTTTTTCTTTCCCTCCTATTGGGCCATTCACTTAAAAAATTGAACCTTGTTTTTAAATAAAAATGTGTTGCATCTTTTTTGATATTATAATTTAGGAAAAATGTAGAAATTCAAAAAGAAAACAACTGGCAATACTTTAAAAGACTGATTTCTTTCCAATAAACCAGGGGTGTGGAACCTTTTTTTGTACTGAAAGGCCTCATTAAATTTCGGCAGTTGGCAAAAGGCCGAACGAGCAGTCTTACGGGTAATTGTTTTATATTTTTTTATATTACAGACAATTACATATTTCAATTTAAATTGTAAATAACTGGCAGGGCCGCATAAGAAACTCAAGAAGGCCACATGTGACCTTATGGCGTCAGGTTCCTCATCCCTGCACAAACTGTTCTGAAATGAACCTTAAATTCAGCATGTTCAGGCCGGATTAACCCTTGCAGGCAATATTAGTTTCGGGGGCCCCTTTCCCCTCCCCAGCTTCCAAAACAAGGTATTTTTTATTGATCTTAATTTAATCTCTATGCATGCAAGTTTTTAAGTAACACATATAACGTCCATCTGAATTTTTTTTTTAAAAAATAAAGATTTAAATTGTGGCTCAAACATCAAGGTGTTGGTTTTATTATAAAAAAATTAAAAATTAAATTGCGTGTAGAAAAATTTAAAATTAATGTTAAACATAGATTTAACATGGGAAAATGTACATAACATTTCTGGCAGAATCGTAATATTCTAATGCAAAGAATTCCAGAGCTGTTTACTAGTGAATTAGTCAGCCAACTGCGAAAAAAATCGGACCGCATCGATCTATAAACAAGTTAAAAAAACATGAAAAAAATTCTTTAAATAATGCTCTGAAATTTAAGCAAAACTTAATTTGAGTGTGTTTGAGTAAATGAACTTTGTAAATCAAATGTAAGTACAAAATTAGACTACCCTGAAAATACCACCTCGGGACGCCAAAAAGTTATGGGGCCCATAGGCAGTTGCCTACTTCTATTTAGTACAGGGTTCGTACGCTCCTTGAAAACTCCTTGAATACGATTTTCATTTTCAAGCACTATGGAAACTTGAATTGGCATTTGATTGGCACTTGAATTTGAGTTTTACTCCTTATAAACTCCTTGATTTTCAATTTTTAACATTTCTTTTATTAAATGCATACCACGTTTCACCAATAAAAAGGATTCTAAATCGCCGCCTTATCAATTACCCAGTATTTTGAGTTGCTCTTTCCACGATTTGATGTTCATTTCCTAGCAGTATCCAAAATTTAATAATTGGTTTTAAGTGCCAATCAGTAATAACGAAAACAATAGAATGGTGCAAATTGATAATGCTATTTCTCTTGGATTATTTCGAAACATTAACTGTATTTCTTTAAATTGTAATGTTTGGTTTTTGTAAAGGACACATATTGTGATGGTGGAGTTAATAGACACTATTAATCAATTTCAGCTAAATTAGTTTTAATAATCAAATTTTGTTAATTTTCTTTTCTTCATATACTATTTTATAAGCAATGAAAATGCCAAAAAACAATTTCTAATATCTAAATACATGTCTCTCTTTGCACCTCTATATTTTCAATACTGGATCACTGTGCACTACATAAGGTGCACAGTGAGGCATGGAAATTACTTAAGAATTTAAATTCTAAAAAAAATTAATAGAAATAGTTTTTTTTTATTTAAAACATGGTAAATCTTGGTATGTAATGAACTATTTGAACTTTTGGGGTAGTTGTATAATTTTATAAAAAATTGAGTGTCTAAGCGACACCACTCTACTTTCATATAAATAGATTTAACATGACATTGTTGGTTAAATCAGCTTAGTAAAAACTTATATAAGAAATAAATATAGCCACATTTATTTGAGTTATTAGCAATGCTTTAAATACTCTTAATATAATTTTTGTGTACTTTAAAAAGGGAACCCTTTTTCATGCGTAAATATTGACTCCTTGAAAATTTTGAAAATACTCCTTGAAAACTTCTTAAATACTCCTTGATTTTTAATTTTAAAAAACAGTAAGAACCCTGTAGTAATCCGGCCCTGAGCATGTTCGTTGAAGAAATTATAATTTCTGTACGCCTGTTCGAATTTGCCGCAGTTCTATTAACAATAAAAACAATCTCAGAATTTTTATTCATCTTGACTCATTTTTTTAGGTCTGTTCTTTAATACTCGTTTACTTTTAAAATAAATAAATAAATGGTAATAAATCGAAACATGAGACCATGTTGGTATTCCTGTTGGTTAAAATTCTTGAGCTATCTGTTACTGTCAGTCCGCATTTGTACTGTTTTGGAATGGAATTCATAATTGAACGTTTATGAATTTGTATCGAAGGAAAGAAATCGTGTTGTATCCAAGTTTGTTTTTGTATTATTTTATTTAATGTTAAAATTCTTTCTCAGGTATGCAGGTTGCATTCAAGGGTGTGTCGTTTCTTCCAACATGCGTCGTCCAAACGCGTCCTTCCTTTGGCATCTGAATTTTTTTGCCTCTAACTCTCGATGACCGTTTGATCGTCTTGAACTTGCGGTCACCGCTTGGCCGTGCTCCTTGTATATTTTATCGATTCCATAAACGAGCATCAGTAGCTGCGGGGCGTGCCTTCCTCCTGGTTAATTAACGAACTTGCAGTAATCAGGGTCAGGGTGATGGCTGCAATTTGCGTTGCTTCCGTATTTATGGATTAAGTATGCAAATCGTATGTTTTTGTCGTTTACCTCTCTGTAATGTTAGAAGTAAAATATGTACTGTTCGTTTCAGAAACCCGCACCTATCACTTTAGGACGATTTTACTCCGCTGAGGGGTGACACGCAGTGCGGAAGAAGAGCACTTTTCTTGACTTTTTTGTTATTGTATGTTTTCGGATTCCGAAACCCTCCGCGCTTTTGTGCATGCGCCAGGGGGAGTTATTTTCACCGAAATAAGGGGAAGGTGAAACAATGGAGAGGGAGATGTTTACACGTTACTTAGCGTGACCTAACAAAGAACTACGGAAATGCACTATCTTACTTGTTGCCTGTCACCCCTTTCCGGAGTAAAATCGTCCAAAAGTTCTAGTCTCGATGTATTGAAACGATCAGAAGTCGCGTTTTTCATTTTGATATTCTTTCCCGATGAGGAAATTCGTTTTCTTTTTCAATCATACTATTTTGTTTTAATTCGAAACTTGTGTAATGATTTTATATATATATATATATAACCATTACACAATTTTCGATATATATATATTTGGTACAAAATGAACATCTCACTTTCCAATAGGAAGTAGACAACTGCCTATGGGCCCGGCAATTTTGGAGAGCCCCGAGATATTTTTGCGGTATTTTCAGGGCAATTTAATTTTGTGCTTTCATTTTATTTACGAGGGCCACGTACACGAACATACTCAAATTAAAATCAAGTAAATTTTAAATTTCAGAACATTATGCTTAGGATTTTTTCGACTTTTCAAATTCGTTTACAGATCAGTATCGCCCAATATTTATTTATTTTTCATTTGGCGGAATGACTCGCAAGTCAATAGCCCTGGCAAACTTTCTGTTTGAGTATTCAGAATGCGTTAAAAAGTTATGTCATTGTGGGGGGGGGAAGGGTATTACTTTTGAATTGAAAAAATTTTTTACGCGACATATTGAAACCAACTCTCTTGAAGGTGGCCCGCAACTAAATGCTTTGTCATTTCAGTTTGTCGTCATATTTCTCATTTAAAAACTGCTTATATGAAAAAGAAATTAAAATCGATAAAAAAAAATCTAATTTGGGAAATTTCGAAGGGGAAAAGAGGGACCCCGAAACTGATATTGGCTAAGGGTCCCCACAGAGCTTACTCCGGCCCTGCCCTCCAGAAGTGTAGTGAAGCCGGAACGCCGTTCCGGCACTGCTTTTTTTTTACGAGAAATAAACAAGAAAAAATTGAAAAAATCTCTTTAAAATAGCGCGATTTTTGACACCCAGGTTAGCGCGTTCCGGCACTGCTTATTTTTCGACTATGCCACTGTCCTCCTCCATCTTCATCTCGCCCTTTTTTGTGTGAAATCGAAGCCGACTGGGGCATGCGCAAAAGCGTGGAGGGTGTCCCTATTTGAAAACAGACAGTATAAGGCGTCAGAATCTTTAAAAATGTCCATGATAAAGGTTTTTGTATGCACTAAACCTTTTTGGTGTCGCATTTGGTCAGGGTTTAAATGAAAGCCTATTCCATTTCAGTTACCTACAATTTAGTTTAATTTGGGCTACCTGTAAGCGCGTTACTAAAAATTCTTTGCCAGCCTCGAGATTGTGTTGATACAATAAATTAGACACGATTAGGCGGTTTATCTCTTCCCCATGAGCTACGAGCGTGTGTCGGTTTGTTCTTTTTCTTTTCGATACGAGTCTTGGTTTTAAAGGTCCAAATCACTCATTTTTTTGTTTTCTCTTTTAATTGTTATTACTGGATCTTAAGATCGTTGTTCTAACTAATATAACGAAATATAGATAATCTTGATTAAAGAGATTGAAGTAGTGAAAATATATATAATTTAGAATTCCGATCTCTCCCCATCTAAAAGCTGTTATCTTAACTTGCGTGGTATGAATTATTTTACTGAACGTACAATAATGATTTGATGCGACTAAACGAAACTTTTGACTCAGCCAAACTTCATTTTCGCAATTTGAACGTTAAAATTTGTAATCATACATAATTATTCATAATAAACGGCGAGAAAAAGATTCTATCACATTGCGGAAGGGTGAACTTAGAAGTCTTTGTTCATTTTGATAACTTTCTTACGCCTTAAAAAGGGTTAATTATCTCTTTTCCATTACAACACTCGTAGTGTTCATACGTACCTTTTCTCGCTTCTTTATAGTGAATATGGTAATTTATAAAACGCGGTATCGACGAATGGATATAGGTTAATAATATTAAATAATTTGATATTTGTAATCGTGTAGTATTTTTTAATACGGTGAAACCTCTCATAAAGAGCATAATTCGTTCCAGAAGCTTACTTGTTATGCGAGGTTTCACTGTATTTAATCTTATAAAATAATCTTATTGGTATAATTTTATAGAAATCTTAAAAATTGCTTGAATAAAACTGCAAATGGTATTGTAAGCGTTGTGTACGAGTAACACTTGCATACTTGACTATTTTTAAACACCTTTATTTCACTCGACTTGTTTCATGTTTGTAAAGATAGAATTTTGTGATCGATTTTTGAATCGCTTCTCGATGTATTAGAGGTTTATAATTTTGAACACGTGTAATTTCGATGACAATATGCAATTTATTTAATATTTTCAGATTTGATTATCCATCAATCATTAATTAAATTAAATTTTGTTTTCGTACCAATGACGCCACCTGGTATTGAATTTGAGAAACAATACATCTCAGGATTAAAGAATAGGAAGAAATTGAAAGAAAAAGTTCTGCAGTTTAGTGCACAAATAAAAGTGTGGTTTAAAAACTATTTTTAATTGAGTTTATTTAAGTTGCAAAATAGAAAATTTTCCCAAAAATTGTCCATAATTTCGATCACCATTGTGTACAGTTTTTCTTAATGGCTGCCTACTTGATCTTAATTGCTTCACGATCAATGTCAAACGAATTTTTTCGACATCCCCTCTCTTTATCATTATTTTTTTACTGTGTCATGTAGTGTTTATGTATAGTAAGAGTTATCTTACTATACATTACTACATAATACATTACTACCAGGGATGGCGCAAGAGGGGGGGGGCCCGGGCCCCCCCCCGGGGGGGGGGGGGCCCCCCCCCCCCCCCGTCGTGGAAAAATTTTGTATCCCGTCGGGGAAAATATTTGTACGGGGTATTCAATTGTAGTTGATAAATAATAATCTAGAGAAAATTTGAGACCAATTTCATTACACTCGTCCCCCCCCCCGTACAGCAGGCCGTGCCCCCTGTCGGGCATTCTCTAGCGCCATTCCTGATTACTACATAATACTTTGCTAACAGATCCTTTTGTTAATATGTGCAATGGCTATTCAGCTACAAAATTCTTCGACGTATGAAAATTCAAAATTTTTATAAAAATAAAATTATCGCTTTGTAGAATTTACAAGGAAATACAAATTGATCAAACCAAGCTCACCATGCTGCATTTTGAAAGATGTTTTACCCTTTCTCTCCTGTCAGTATTGACCATAGCAGTGAGAAATGGCGTCTTTATTGTTCGGTTCTCCTAATGTCCTTATTTGTAAACATATGGAAATAGCGCTGGCAGTGGAATAACACAAAAGCATTAAGGTGCATAAATTCAGAAGGGGGGAAATGAGCCTCGTAAAAATGTATTATTTCGGTCGTTCCAAAATGTTGAAAAAAAATTGAGTTGATGGTTGCTCATGAAGATGTCGTTATTCTGGAGTCATTTCCGTCCGCTCTGAGTAAAATTTAGAAATGTAAATTCGGAATTTTTCTTTTCACGAACAGATAGCAAGTGTGGAAATCGAGTTTTCCGAAGGAAACAGAGCGCGGAAATTTATTATTTGTGAGAAATGTTACTTTTTTTCTAATATTTTTAACATGTATAATTAAACTATTATTAGTTTGCTTGAAATAGTTTAAATGGTTTTATTGCGTGAAGTATTTTGCGCAGACTGAAGAAAACCATTTTAGTGTTAACTACTTTTGGAATGAGGCCAGTTTGTTTTTTCCTTTCCCCTAACGCTGGAGCTGTTATTCAAGTTCAGTGGTGAGAATATGCCTTTTAGAACAATAATGCAATTACATATTTTCCCGACTTATTATTAGTGTTTTTTTTTTTATTTGACATCCTGGTAGATAAAGACGATAGACATTTAGTTAGACGATAGTTAATTTTCATTCCAGTTTTCCTGAATAAATACATTTAATTCATAGATTTTAATGTGTGATTTGAGAATAACTTTAATTCGTTTGGTTATGTTTTTGCAACTAGGTAGCATCGCTGATGGAGGTAACTTCCGACACGCTTTTTTTATAGCATTTTTAACCATTTGACTCATGCATGAAATATATGGTGTTAAAATTGTCTATGATATTTATGTTTTACAAAATGAATCATTTGTAGAGAAAAGAGAATAACAGATTTGCTATTAAATTATTTTGAATTTTGGCTTTCTAGAATAGTTCTAAATTTCTTACATGTCACATCGTTTATGTAAACGTAAGGAAAATTATCGAAGTAACGAACAGTTGCAGGCTTCATTCAAAATTCATATATATTATCTACAAGGGCATGTAATAGTTTTATTCTAACTAATATAGAAAACGGTTCTTTGAAAATTTAATCTTTCTTTCACAGCACAAACAGAAAGTCTACGTTGTGACAGTCGTTATAGAATTTTTCTACTTTTGATATCTTACAGTTTTGAACATATGTATGAACTCAGAATGTTTCTATAGTCATAGTTATAGTAATTAACAATAATGTTTTAAAATTTATATTCTCACGTCCATTTGATTTGTATGAGGCATTTAAATTCCAATTTTGTGTTCTCGTTTGAATTTTCCAAATATGCGATATGATATTTTTACAACGCCTTCATACGAATACAGTTTAGCTTCATTCATTATTTACTGCATGAACTAAAAAATAGGCTCGCCATTGTGCATTTGGCGTATTAAATTTTTTTAAATTCCAGGAAATCTTGACTTTTGGAACCTTATATATACTACACCTATAGATTTTATGTTGGGTTTTTTTTGACATTTGCTTATTTTAAATTAAATAAATTTCAGAATTTAAGAAATACGCATAGTTTAACCGAGCCTTTAGCTTTTTATTCTATAAAAATTGTTATGCGTTTAATTCGTAAAGTTGCATTTTTGCAGAGTAGGTTTTGTTTTGGAAAAATTAGAGTAATTTTGGTTTCCAGCTTTCGGTAAACGCAAATATTTGAATTCTGAAACTCGCACAATTCGGTTTCGTCTTTATCGGTCCAATATTTACTCCGTCCCCTCCCCCGCCTCCGTCTTCCAACTCAGTTTCCCAGCGATGTCGCAATTCAATTAGCATTTTCTCCTTCTCATCGTAACCTGGGATGGTGCCCTGCATCTCCGAACCGGTCTGGCGGGTCTACGAGCACACAGTAGTTATTCCCCGTTAGCAGAAACGGCTCTTTATCGCTTTTTCGCCTCGAGATCCATAGATTTCTCCCAAACACTCGGAGGACTGCTAAGAAGAGAGTTATAGAGCCGTGTTAGCAAAGTTGAGCACCCTGGGATAACGTTATTTGGCGCCCCATCAGAACCTATGATTTTGAGCCCCTATAGTCCAAAGAAAATATCTACTTAATAAAATAACTGAGGAGCAAAAAAAAAAACTTTTTCTCTGAATAACACTTTACCATTTGGCGCCTTTTCATATATAAAATTGAAATTATTTTTTTTTTGGTTCAAAATTAAAATTGAATCAATATAGTAAATTTGATGGCGCTTTTAGATCGATGGCGCCCTGGGTTACAGCCCAGTTAGACCAATGGATAAGACAGCCCTGGAAAGTTGTAAAAATAAATAAATAACAAGGCCGAATTATTACTAAATAGGCAACTATGGACCCCCACAATTTTGGGGAGCCCCAAGATTTTGTACTTTCTAGATAATCAAATTTTATGGTTTCATTTCATTTACAAGGTTCACGTACTCAAATATATTAAAATTAAGTACCACTTGAATTTCAGAACATTATTCTTAGAATTTTTTTCGTGTTTTCAAACTTGCTTACAGATCAATCATTCAATTTTTTTTTTTTTTTTTAACTATTGAATGACTAATTCACAAGTCAACAGCCCTGGAAATCTTTGTATTAGAATACTAATTTTATGTCAAAAATATTTTGTAAATTTTTTAAATGTTAAATTTTTGTTTAAAATACTTTTAAATTAAGTTTTTTTATATTTTTTATAATAAAACCAAATCTCTTAAAGGTGATCCGCAATTTAAATTTTATGTTATTTCAATTTTGTTATTATATGCACAAAAGCTTGCGTGCATAGAGATTAAATTTAAATCAATAAAAAATATCTGGTTCTAAAATATGGGGAGGGTTGAAAGGGACCCTCCAAACTAATATCGCCTATGGGCCCCTGCAGGGCTTAATCCGGTCCTGATAAATAAAGTAGATTGGAACCTCTAGTCTGAAACATCATTGCTTGATAATGTCTTAAGAGCTTGCTTTTTCTGTCTTTATATTATTTTTAAGAATTGACTCTTCATTATATAACAAAGATGATGTGCACTCAAAAAATGTATTTAGGATCACCAAAATGCACATGTGCATAAATGCAGTAACTGAGACAATGCAAAGTGTTCTTGTAAAATGTGCTTAAGAATAATTTTTTTAAATATATTTAAATTAGAGAAAAAAATTAAATGGAAATAAAATTGGTATCTCTGGAAAGCTTTTTTTTTTTTAATTATTTAAAAATGGTTTTTGTGCAGTAATATATTTAGAAGTTATTGAGGGAAAACGTTAAAATTCCGATTAATTTTCAATTAAAAATCTAATAAAGATTTTGAAAAACCTTTTCTTAATGAGCACCTACTACCCAAGAAGTAACTATCTGTCAAGTTTGGTAGCTCTAGATACAACGTTCCGGAAGTTTCAGGTACAAGAATGTAGTTCCAGTAAATCGTATAGTGTGAAAGATTATGATAAAATGTACACTAAATTTACATTTGTAGTATTGATTATTGCTCAAAATATTTTGATTACATAAAATATTGAGTGAAATTATGCATTTTAAATTTTTAGAACTTCTCTATTGTGTATTATTTTGCTCTAGCTGCATACAACTATCCATGGTTAGAAACTTAACTTTGGAAGGATCTTTTTATATTCTTTGATGTCAAATGTCTTATTGTTCTAAATCTGTTCATTTTTCCAACAGCTTTGGATTTAGCTCGAAATAGTAATGTGCAAGATGCCTTCGTCATTGCCGTGGAACAGCAGGCCAGGGAGCGATTGGAAAAACTGTCTGCCCTTAAGAAAATCAAGCCAGTGGATATGACAAAGCTTTCCCAGGAACTGAATGAATGTACAAACAGCACTCAAGAGCTGAATGGTGTCATCGAAAATAATCCTATTTATGTTACCACTGTGCCTGAAATCCATAATGCAACTCTAGAACGTGTGAAGAAAGACCATCTTGACAACTATGTTAACAATACCTCCACACCACATGGTGGCAAAAATATCCATGACCAAACTATGCAAGGGCTGAATGGTCACAGTCAAGTTGGAATTGTTGACCATGATGCCCATGATCAAGAATTAGAACTTACGCAAGAAATAGTTGACAGGGAAAGCTATGATGATGCTCTCTCGCCATCTTCACCTGAAACTCCACCTCGCGAAAGACTTCTTGTGGAATCCCAGAATGGAGCAGACTGTGTAACAAATCGTTTTTCTGAGTTATGTGTTTCTGTTGAAACTTTATTGCCAAATTTACCTGACAAACTCAAATCCTCGCCAAATGAAATTCATCAGCAAAGGCAACTGCTACCAAGTATTAAACAGTCTGTAGTTAGTGACCAAAATTTATCAAAAACAAACTGTTCTGTTTTACCCAAAAGTCATCCTTACAAACCAAATGCCGTAGATTCTGAACTTAGAACTCATCGAGAAATGGCCGTAGATGTGCCAGATTCTTTTGTTGGTGTTGCCAAAACATCCCCTAGATATCCACCTCAAAAAGTCAATGATAGAGGTAGTTTTAAACGTGAAGGTCATCCTGAATTTTTTATCAATAGTTCTGGTGATAGTTCTTCTAATGAAAATGACCCATCATCTAAAATGAATTCTGTAACCCACAAGAGTGCTTCTGGTTTCAGAAGCATCTTGGATAATACCGCCATTCCTAAAGTTACTGTTGATTCCAGTGATTATGATAATAAAAACTTGGAAGATGCGAGTGAGGAGCAACTAGAAAGGATACGTAAATATCAGGTATGACTGTATATTTAACTGTATTTTGTCATTTATACAAGTGAAAAAAAATTATTTTTTTAATAGAAAGTTAGTAAATATATTTACAAATGTTTCATCATACATTTATCACTATCTAGATTATCTTTTAAATACAGCCTACTTTTCTAAGACAACTTGTACTTCGAAAATGATGATAAGTTATGAACTGTAGAATTATGTGTTTTTGAGAAATAGTTCCTACTGTTGTTAGAGACATTTGAAGTTGACAGAAAATGGAAAGCTATGGGATATATAATTATTGTAGGTCAAATAGTTATGAATATTGTCCTAATCTATTTTGAAAATTTTTTATATGTTTGGACAGAATTTTGTTTTTAAACACCTGTGATCAACATTCTGTATAATGGAACTCTAAATTGAAAATAAAATCTCTTTGTATGGCTCTAAAAAATGTAGAAACATTGTGACATCATTGAATGAATGAATCAGTCACTCCTAGTTTCTGTGCAGCAACTTGATTTTTCACTGACGATAGCTTTCCATATTTTCCATGTCACTGACTAAAAGTTTTCCAGATTTAATATGGTATTTTTATTATTATTAGAGATGACACCTAATTATATACGACATTGTATCTTATTTCTGAATACAAATTTTGTGCAAACTGAAACCAACTAAAGGCTATTAAAATAGTGATACTTTACAAATCAATCATTTTTACTTCATTGACCTTTTTGTTAATCTTTGAATTCCATTTTCATTCACTGTAATAAAAATATTATACAGAACCAATTTTATTTGTTCTTTAATTTTTTTCCTTAAACATCTTTTTAAGAAATGAATTTCTAAAATATTCTTTTATTCATTTTAATAGTCACCTAATTAAAAGATTCAGTATACAGGATGTCCCATAAATATTGGTTCAAACTTTAAGGGGATGTGAGGCATACGATAGCTTCCAAAATAGCATTTAAAATTGTTTTATTTTAAATGCTATCTGTTGCCTCCATATGCAGTCTTTCGGGAGATATTCAAAAAAATGTGAAATTTGATTGTGTATGCCTCACCTTAAAGTTTGGTCAGTGGCAAGCAAATGCATCCATCTGCTTTACAGAAAGCTAATAGTGCACATTTATTGGATGCTGGATGAAATTTCCTCGAACTTCAACTATATAAAGATAGGTTTTAATTCGTAATTTACATTGAAGATTTAGTCACAAGAGCATTAAAGGGACTGACCAGAAATTGATAAATTTGAAAAGGAATTTTGGCTCACTCCATTTCACAAAAAGTTGATAATGGTTTGCAACTTTCATCAATGCTTTTGTGTGATGTGTGCAATATTTACATGCATTCTCCTAAAAATAACATGAATATTCACGATGATATAAAGGTTTCCTTAAAAGATCCCAAATTTTTCCGAATGTTTTTTGCTTATAACTTGTAGAGTTTTCAACCAAATTGTATGAAACTTGCAGAATAACATGACAATATATCAGAGAAGCATTATATTAAGATTTGAACTCGATACTTTGAATATTAGAGAAGATATGAACATTCGTAATAAATAATTTTTTACTTCACATGCACGAATGTTAGTGTAATTTTTCTTTCACAACTTCAGAGCCAGATATATAGGGTAACTTATATAAAAATTTCAGTTCAATACCATTAAGATTCAGAAAGATATCGGCATTTTGAACAGCTCTTTATTTTGAATGCTATCTGCTGCCCCCAGATGGCATTTGTGCACCTATGTTCCTATGTGATTTTGGATGCTTATTTATATGCCTGACCTCCCCTTAAAGTTTGTACCAATATTTATGAGACAACCTGTAGTTTTTATGAACTTAATGTTTTTTCTGTTCTTGTTTATTTGCTGTAATAGTTATAGTATTTCTTATTTTAAATGGTACAGAATAATATTGATAATGGCTTTGTGTTAACTTTAAAAGAAATGGATATATGCTATTTTATTTTTATAAATAAAATTCTTTTACAGAGTGCAAAGTCACCATTCCTAGTTATAAAATCAAACAAATTTGTTGTAAATGATACAGTGTAGGGCAGCAACTTTTAACATTTGTTAAGAAGTGATGGCTCTGTAATAGGGATTAATTCTTGAGGACCGATAAGGAGTTATACTTTATATATTTATACTTTTTGAAAAATAATCTGATGTTCAATTTCGATATCTATGTTTGTTTTTTTAAATCTGACTGATATTATATTGAAGGATTGCCTTCCTATTCAAACAGTAGCATAGCTGAAACTTTTGCCGCCCGGAGAAAACTTGCAATTTGTCCTTCCTTTACAAGTTACATATGGTGCATAAACCTCAACATAAAATAATAAATTACAAGAAAAAGCATTTTATTAGTATTCATCGTTTGACACCTTTATTCTCTGCAGATATGTTGCAATATTGTGCGTCCACCAACAGTCTTTTTGTTAAATATTGGCAATTTACCAACAAAAGGCGAAAAATTAGAATTAATTGCATTGGTTATTTTTTTATGTACACAATGATTGAGTTAATGCCTCTTCTCTTCTTAATTATAATATTGTTTTCCCGCATGTCTGGCTTTACCGCTTATGATGGTCCACCCCCTCTGCATCCCTTTAGCTTGTAACACTGTATTCAAAATGTATACAGTGGCATAACAAATCTAATTCCATAACAAATTCAGATCACAAAAAAATACTTCTTTTGAGACCATGTAGTTTTTGCTTTTCATTCTACGTTGTTTCATAAAGCTTCAGGAATTATAAGAGTTTTGTGAAATATATCACATTTCTCATAAGAATCGCTCTTTTCTTTTAAGCCCTATTCATTATAGAAAATTCTTCATAATATAATACTTTTACATTGTTTTGTCCAAAATCTCAAAAATAATTTTTATAGGAGGACATACGCAGAAGGAAAATAGCTGAAGAAAAACAAGCTAAAGAAAATGAATTTCTTCGTAATTCTCTACGAGGGTCTAAGAAATTGCAAGCTCTTGAAGATAATCCTCCTCAGTTGCCAAAACGTGGTGTTGAGAATACTGCATTTGAGCTTGAAGAAGAAACCAGCAGCCAGTTGGAAGGAACAAAGAAAACACCTGAACTTGCGAAAACATTTGGTAAGTGTTTGTTTTTTAAACTTTTGTCACTTTGAAGTATTTTGTTCTTATCACCTTGTATGTCTTTTTTATTTTGAGGATTTTTCAAAAATGTGTTAATGAGATCAGTCTGAGAAGTAAACTGTTAAGCCAAGCATCATCTTCAGTATTAGACCGATTAGTTCAATAATATGAGACTCATTCCAAGTAATTAAAACATATATGAAAAAAAAACAAATTCATGTTTGATAAGCCAAACACGAGCTCTCTGGCAATTTCTTTTTTCATGAACTGATTGTAAAATTAGTTCATGAAAAATTGATTCTGTATGTAGCCTGCAATATTAATAAAAATCACACTTCCAGACAGTTTATTTTGCAAGGCTTCATGGTGATTATTTTTAAATTGAATTTAAATGGAGCAGCTTCATTCAAAGAAATCATATATTAAAAAGATCATCATTTTTGTGGTAATCTCATTTTAATTGCAAGAAAAAATATCCTACCTAAAAAAAATGTGAATCCACTTAGCTGTAAATATATCATACATCAATCGAATAGTTTTGTAAAATAGAAGTTAACCATAAGTAAATAAATGTGTTAATACTTCAGTTCCTGTTATTATTAGCCCTATAACTTTAACTTTTTAGCATGTAGTTTGGAAGTATGATTGTCAGTTATTTGTCTCGTACTTTGTATCTGAAATCATATGTATTTTAAAAATAGCAAATAACCTACTACTTTTCTAATCATAAGAGCATATATTAAGCAGTTGATTGTATTATTTCTGAATTCAAATTTTTAATATGTCAAAACAATTTATATCTCATTTTCTATATTAATTTGTTTTAATATCAATAAGCACTTGACATTTCTACTTTTGTTCTCACTTTCTGATAAAGATTTATGTACATGTAAAGCAGTCAAGCAAAAACTTTCATATTAATTATCTGTCGGTACTCATTTAATAACTGATGAACGTTCAGTTCACTGTTTCTGCGTTTATAATAAGTTATGCTGCATTTATTTTATATTAGAATGGATAAATGTATTAAAATTGTATATTCAGGTGCATCAGAGCTACTTCAGAGTTTATACAGATTAAGTTCAAGTTTACAAGGTAATGGTCATAAGGATTCTGATTTAATGCTAGTGGAAAGCCTGATTCAGAATGCTGATTTCCAAAATATCCTTGCTATTCATAACAAAGTTCAAGAAGTCTGTTGTTTCAAATGTCCCCCTACTCCGGTGTCTACTGAAGCACAAGATATCACACAAGAGGTAAACAGTCTTTCAAGAATAATAACTTTTATTAATTTTTTTTTTATTGGAGGCTGATTCTTATAATATCTCATATTCTGCATCAATGTTATTTTGGTACTTTTCCATTTGCATGACAGTAGCCATAATTACACACCATATTCACAACTTTTCCATTAACAGGCCTTAGGGCTAAATTATCAAACAGGCAATTGCCTAGGAGCCCTGCAATTTTAGAACCTGAGAGGAGTGAGGCCTTGAATGTTTTCATTATTTTTAGTGTAATTTAATTTTGTGCTATCATTTGATTTACAGAATTATTTATTTTACAGATTTTATTTATTTAAATTAAAGTCAGGTATCATTTAAATTTCATAATATTACTTAGAATATATATATTTGCATATATAGTAGAACCTCTGGAATCCGAACTAATTGGGCCTGACTCCTGTTCGAATTGCTGGAAATTCTGGTTATCCAGAATTTTCTGCAATACAAAGACGTATTGTAGTATATATAATTTATTACAGTCAGTTTGAAACTGCTAAAGATACACACATGACATGCAGTAATTAAATGTTATGGCTTTTTCTCTAAGTTTCCCATTGTTATTTTAGGTTATAAATGCACTTCAAGAAAGCTCATCACCAGAAGCAGCTGAACTAGTCGATATTTTGAGCAAATTTGAAGTGGAAGGTTTGATATATGCCCACGACAAAGTAGCTGAAAGACAAGCAGTGCCAACTATAACGCCAGATGAAGAGCTACTTGATCGTGCATCCCAATACACAGAAGAAAGTGTGAAGATTGTTAGGATAGATAAAACTAATGAGCCTTTGGTAAGCCTTTTTATCAGTTTTAATTTTACTTAGGTAATGAAAATTAATGTCTCTGGAGTATATTGTTAGTTCCATTCTTAAATAAGTATTTGTTTTCTATATTTAAGAATGAAAATTTGTCCAAAAGATGTTTTAAAACTAAAATAACAAAGTTCCCATTCTTATTGAGCATACAAAATCAAGGATCTTTTTAAGAAAATTTGAGGACCATAAAATTATATTTTAGACAAAAATACAAATGGTAAATTTAAATCAAATTAATCATTTGTATTTTTATTTTTCAAATAAAAAATTTGATACTGAAATTTTATCCATATAGCTATTTTGAGTTATTGTGTTCACATGAACAGACTTTCCGGGCTCTATGAAATTAATTAATATACATTTTGAAAACAGATTTTATGGCAGAGAAAATAAGTCATTGGTATTTAAAACAAAATTCTGTTCAAATATATCAGATACTTTTAAAATACATTAGGATAATTGCAGGACTATTTGACTCGACAGAGAAATACCCCTGTAGCTTTTACTGTATTGTCAAATTAATCTGTCTACAAAGTTGTCAGGAGAAAAAATTGATGATTGACAGCATTCCCATACAAACACCCTTTTTTTTGGTGGTGGAATTCTCAAGAAAAAACCAAGCAACAAACTGGTTTTGTCCCAAAAAATTTTGGATGGACATTTTGCTTATTTTTCAAGTAGTTTTCCATGGCCCTGAGTAAGGCAAATAAAGTTCAAGGACCGTGGGAGGCTGCATAATCTTGGGGAGAGCAGTGACACTTTGTCTGTTTGGGCTCCATAGCTTCACATCCTTTGCAATTATTTTCAAAAATTTATTTATTCTTTTTTCATAATATTTGTCAATATTTCCTAACTAAGATTTGTCTTACACAGTTAATGATAAAAATCTTTTATTATCACATTGTATAATGCAGTTTGGTTGTGAAAAGCTATTGTTGTTCCTCTTAATCTCAAGCCAATGAGCTGCTCCTCACTGCAGTTTGGAGTAATTCTAAAATTTAGTTAGTCCACATGTTATAAAATGACTTAAAAGTAGAGGAAAACACTATAATCGGAGCTGCAAGAACTGAGAACATAGTCCTAATCATAGAGAAATTCAGAAATTGATGGTCTTTTTACCCGTTCCTAAATAATTTTTCCTTTTTATTTTTAACCATTTTGCTTCAATTTTCGTGCAACTTCTTGTTTAATACATATTATTTAAATGTTTTCTTTATTTCTTTTGTTATAAATTAGTTATTAAGACTGAGATGATTGAGATAATTCACTGAGAAAAATTAACATATTTTGTAGAACATTTTTAAATAGCACTCCTGCACTAACTAGTTATGAAACAAGTTAAATAGGCATTGAAACCTGCTTATGTAATACTATTGAAATGCATGAAATTTTTAAACCTGGCTTTGAATGTAATTTTTTTCCCCATATCTTTTGGGGCACTGCTAATTTCTGACTTTACAAGCTGTCTCTGTGGTAATTTTATGTAATTTACTTTGTCTTTGTTCTGATATTAAATTGTGTTGCTGTACCATGTTGTGGAAAGCAGTTTTTAGATTCAGCCATAAAAATCTGCATTTACTGACTTTTTTTAACCTTGTGTCATAAACAATCACAATTTTCTCAAATCCATATTTACCAAAATGTTTATAAATGCTCATGATAAATTTTCATGTAAAAAATGCATACCATTTTTTATTTGTAAACCATAAAGAAATCATGCAAATCCATTGTTTTGTTCCTTGTAAGAAAATGGGCATGAAATTTTTTGCTTTAAACTTAAAATTTAATAATCAAATTGTACATTTATAGTTCAAAACATTTTCGTGATTATAATAAAGACTATAAATTTAACAAATATTTATATTCTGAATTCTGCCAACCATTTAAGTTTCTAATCCAGTTTAATATTATTTGTATTGCCTGTAGTTTTGATTTATTTAGCTTCTGTACAAATGTGGTGTATGCTTATATTTTTTCTCTCATTTATTATAGGGTGCAACAGTTAGGAATGAAGGAGAAGCTGTTGTAATTGGTAGAATTGTTAAAGGTGGTGCTGCAGAAAAGAGTGGTATGTGCTGTTTTTGAAACTAAATATTCTGTACTTTCACAACATGTTTGCATTACTCATTATTAACTGTTGTCACAAACGAAATATTTCTAGCATTCACAAATTTACTTCTTTTGTATAATAATCTTTTATTACGTAAATTGTCATGCAAAAAAGTTATTGCATTGACTTTTAAATTGTCTGGGGTAGATTTTTTTACCCTTCCCCCTTTTTCTATATATTTAACTAGTCTTTTAAAGCTATATGTAATATTTATGATTCTGATGTCTTAATTTTTTAAAGTCTAATTTAAAACAAGGTTTTTTTAAACACTAGATTTAAGGCGATTTCATGTATGCACATAAAAATAACGATTAAGTCTGTTAAATTGAGGGTACCGTAAATCTAGTGTTAAATTAGAGGGCTTGAAAATATGCTGTTGGTTGATTCTTTTAAATTTGTGAACAAAAATAATTCAGAATGCAATCTTGAAAAAGCAATTCCAAAATATGTAATTAATATTTTGTTAATATGTGTATTCAATTAAGTTTGTCTATGCATTACTCATTAACCTTTAAATTAAGGCTAGATGAAATTTGAAAGTATTCTTTTGAAATTGGTATTTTAGAGTAAAATAGATCTTTTGAAAATAAAATTTCTCATCCCTTTCAACTGCCTTTATAACTATAGAAAATAAAAGGAGAGTAAAATTATCAACAGGCTGATTAGTAGATAGTTAGATTAGTTCTGAGGAAGGAATGAATTCCTATTGATTTAATGTGCATCATTTGTGCCAGTCTGTACATAGAGGAAAAAATTCTGTTAGTATAGCATCTGTATTGCCTGTAATGACCTATCACATATGTTAGTAAAGAAGAAAAGGGAGGGGGGGATTGACAAAAATCGGGACATGATTGAGGAATTTCTAAAATGAATGTCAATATTTTTTTTAAAAATCACACAAGCAAATCCTCCTCTATGACTATTATTCATTACATTAAAATGTGTTTTTCATATCTTGTAGGTCTTCTTCATGAGGGAGATGAAATCTTAGAAGTGAATGGTGTAGAGATGAGAGGAAAGTCTGTCAATGATGTCTGTGACATTTTGGTTAGTAAATTTCCAGTACAAATTTTGCTTTTTGTTATGTACTGTTGCTTTGATATTCATTTACAGAGCAACTGTAGATGATAAAGCCATTTTATGTGTTCAATTTTTATTTTTCTTTCTGTATTCTATTCAAGTGACTGAATATATGTGAAATTGTTCTAAACATAATTAAGCATTACATAATTATACAGGGTGTCCACACTTATTGTGGTCAAATAGATAATTTCTAAACAGAGATAGACATATAGTTCCAATTGGAAAAATGCTTTAAATGAAGGGGGAAATTATATTTTGTTTTTTTTTTTAGTCAATAAATATATTTCTGAAAAAGTTATGAGTTCTAATTTTTTATGCAGTCCCATCAGTCATATGTATGAAAATATTCTTCACACACTAACATTTTAATCATAAAAAAATTCCACTCTTATACAACTAAAACTGACCGAGTTATGGAGCTTTGAATATTGCTGACTTAGACCACTTGACACCATTTCAATGTTGCCTCGAAAACGATCCACCAATCAATGCGCAACACTTGCTCAAAGAGGCTGCTGATTGATTGAAAATTATGAAATCCAAAGCTCTGTAAATTGGTCAGTTTTAGTCGTAGAAGAATGGAACTTTTTTGTTAAAAACTGTTAGTGTGTGAAAAATATTTTGCTAAATATGACTGATAGGAGCAGGGGACCATATAAAAAATTAGAATTCGTAACTTTTTTAGAATTATATTTATTGACTCAAAAAAGATAAAATATAATTCTTTCCTTTATTTAAAGCATTTTTCCAATTGGAAGTATATGTATCTCTAACTGTTTACAAATTGGCTATTGGACCATGATAAGTGTCAACACCCTGTATAGAAAAAACAGGGGATATATATTTAAAATACTATACATAATAGTTATTTTTAATGCAATATGTTTAACATTTTTTAATTTATCATATTTTCTTTCCTTCTTAGGCTACTATGAATGGAACTTTAACATTCCTTATTATTCCCACACAACAGGAAGCAAAGAAAAATTCTCAAATGGAAGCAGTGGTAGGCTTTGCTTAAATTTTCTGAAAATCATTTAAGAATTCATTTCATATTTCTATGTGTTAATTTTTAATTTTCTCTCGATCACTGGATAAATAAAACTAGTGTTTCTAACATCTAGGTACTATTGCTCAAGTCTTTATTTTGGAGTTGATTCATGCTCTCACGATACTCGTAAAATGCACGTTGCCAATTTAAATTTGGAATTTGTTGCTTCTTTCTCTTTTTCTTGCTTCTTATTCTTTTCTCTTTTTGAAATAATATTTTTTGCTTTTCATTTTCTTTGGAAATATAAGCAAAATCAATGTAAACTAAATCTTACACTAGAACTTTTACTTTTTGGGTGTTTTCTATTTTTCTTTCTTTTTTAAAAAATTAGTTAACTTTTTGCTGAAATGTATATCATTTTCTATTTCATGCCTGTATAATATCATTTCATTCATGCCTGTTAACATCATTGCAGTAAGTTCAATCTAAATTGTATTGACGTTTTTTGAATTTATATGTATATAACTAATTTTACTGAAATATTTTATTAGATATTTTTTTTTATTGAATTAGTTGATAAATGCCAATATGTTAGAAAAATTTTCATACCTAAAGAATATAGTATGATGTAGGCTTAAAATCTGCCCTTCTCATTTTCACAGTCCCTAACTCAGAATTATTATGTAAAAAATTGAAAAAATTACAGTTCCTTTTACATTAAAACAGCTAAGAGCCAAACAATACAACATTTTTCTACTCAAAAATATTTTAGCAACGTAGTGTCCAAGATATTTGATGACGTTCGGTAATGTGACTATGACATCACATGAATAGACT
The DNA here is from genome assembly GCA_013235015.1 of Araneus ventricosus. Lineage (NCBI taxonomy): Eukaryota > Metazoa > Arthropoda > Arachnida > Araneae > Araneidae > Araneus > Araneus ventricosus. The sequence goes on along the minus strand of BGPR01001358.1, from coordinate 63,532 downwards.
CCTTTGGATAACCTGCAAGAAAAAGGAATGCAGATGAAATTTTATTCTTTGTATTTTGGAATGATCATTGTAAAATCAGCTAACGTTTTCTAATTATTGATTTACCATACTGCTGAGGCTTTGATAATGGAAGTATTGCTAATACTATGCAGTTGCTTGTATTTTCTTTGTCACTTTATTGTCGGATGATGATATGTGAGAGTCATTCTAACAGACCATATGCCTTCCTGATAAATGTCTTTTTATTATTTTATTTTGTGACTTATAAATCCTGACTAGTGTTTTGTATGCTATTAATAAGTTGTCTCGTAGAATAGTCCAGCATAAAATGTAGACATTAATGCTTGAAAATGTAGTCTGAAAGATTTTCAAAAAAGTCTAAAGAATAAGAATTAATTTTCTAAAGTATTTCTGAACTATGCTGTTGTGTTTGAAAAATTGTTATTAATTTTATGTACTCGTTTGTTTCAGATGCATGTAAAAGCCCATTTCGATTACGATCCTGACGATGATTTGTATATTCCATGCCGAGAGTTGGGAATTTCATTCCAAAAGGGGGACATCCTTCATGTCATTAGTCAGGATGATCCCAACTGGTGGCAGGCATATCGTGAAGGTGAAGAAGATCAGGCACTAGCTGGTCTAGTGCCTAGTAAAAATTTTCAACAACAGTAAGAATGGTTTATTATTTTAAGTATATAAGTTTTTTTTTGTTATTGTTGTTTTGCAAAACAACATATTTCCTTAAAAAAATAAATAAATAAGATTAGTTACTTTTACGTTCATGTTAAGACATAGTAGTATGACTTATGTTAATCTTTACTCATTAAGAAAACAGTGGTATACATTTTTTTAAATCGTAAAACACTTGTCTTTTTGTTTAGTCATAGGCCTTAAAGTTAAAGCTATCCGACATTAATGAATTTGCATATTATAAAGAAGGTGCTACTTGCTTTAAATTCTGAAACTATTTTGAAAAAAATAAAAGATATTATTTATTAATAACCAATGAATATCCTTTATAATTCTTTTCTATGAGCAGCACATCTTCATTTTTGAATCCAGTGTCGTGAAAATGTTTCTATTTTAAAACCACATTAAAATAGGCAATTAATATTTTATCCCACCAACACATTTTGTTGTTACTTGGGATGTTTTTTAATCCAACTATTTATTATACAAATTATACTATTCTTTATTATTTTCAGACGAGAATCAATGAAACAAACAATCATTGGTGAAGCAAGTGGTAAAGAAAAGACGAAAAAAGGTATTGCTTTTGTATACTGTTGTATTTAATTTTGTTATTCTATTTATTGTGATTTTAAATTTCCTTTACTTAGAAAATAGACTTCATATCTAATTATTATGACCATTTTATTTCAAAATATGTTATTTCAGACATTTTAATATATTAATTTGTAGAAACTGATATATTTATTTCTGGAAATTAAACATTTTCACTTTAGTTGGTCTTTTATTCGTTACCATGTTGTTTGAATGAACTATCTAAGAAATATCTAAAAAAAAGTTCATTTTTGTAAATTTAAATTTTTATTTCAGCTGGCAAATTCCTTTGTGCTAAAAAGTATCATAAAAAGAAAAAGAAGAAGTTGTATAATGCCAATGATGGTAAGTTTCTTATTTGCTCTTAGATACCAAATTTTCCATTTTTCTAATTATATAAAACACTGCAATTCTACTTCGTTTTGAAAATCGAAAGCTAAATATTTTTACTATAATGTTATTATTTGCATTTCATTTATTTCAAGATAATAACTAAAAAACATTCATGTCTTTTGTTTTTTAAATTATGTTCAACATAATGGCTTTTGAAATAATGTGACATGCTACCACTGTGGAATATGCATTATTCCTATTCTAAATATTTAATGAAATTTACATCTTGTAAAATGAATAGACTACATTAATTTTATTAAAATATGTTATAAACATTGCACAATCATCTAAAAACCTCTTAAATAATTAACAAGCATTTTAAGGCAGGCTTATTAAAAATTTTATGTATTGCTAATTGTATGTTTATGAAACATTTCTAACTGGAAGGGTGCACATGAAGCTAGCTGCCTTTGGTCTCGAGTTACTCTAGCCAAAGGATGGACAAACTCAGGAGTTCACTTATAGCTCTTTATTGCATAGTGATTATTTACAAAGTGGCTACTGTACAATGAAAATGTATGATTATATACAGAATGAAGATACACACAGCACCACATACTTCCTTTGGCACTGTAATTCCTAATGCCAATGTAACAAAATATATATTTTATGTAGGAACTTATATGGTAAAAAGTTAACATTTTCATTTAAAACTTTTATTATTGAAATCTTAAAAATCGGATAATATGGAGTTTGAAGAATCAAAATGTATTTTAATTCATTCTGTTTCTTTCAGATCTAGAAGGAGATCAAATTCTAACCTATGAAGAAGTTGCTTTGTATTATCCTCGAGCTAATCGTAAACGTCCAACTGTTCTAATCGGCCCTCCAAATATTGGTCGTCATGAATTCAGGCAGCGACTGATGGAAGACACAGAACGCTTTGCTGCTGCTGTACCACGTGAGTAAGAATTGTGATCGTAACATAATAAAATAACTAAAACAAACATTCAGATCATATTCAATTAGAAAAAAGACTTTTTATTGAATTTTTTAAAATTAATCAGTTATTTTTATTTCATTAATTTTAAATGGATAGTTAAAAGTTGTGTTCTGTGTTTTGAAAAATAATGATGCAGATCCTTGAATTTGCTTTCTTAAAACAGCAGATTCTCAATCATTGCATTTTTATTTTGAATATTTAGAATTTTTGTACAAATTAACTGATTAATTAAAATTAATCTGAAATTATACTAAAAAGCATTATGATATAATGGGTTGGTATCTAGAAGTTGGAACACATTCGATTTCATCGCCAATATGGCGGATTATGCGTATCTCTGCTTCATTAGCAGCCATCCTGCTTTGGCAACTTGTTGCCGTTTTAATAACAGTGTGTTCCAATTTCTAGATTTTAACCAATGGGTGATACAAAAGCCAGGAAAAACTTAAAAAATTATTAATTCAAAAACAAATAAAGAAGAAAAGATAAAGGTTTCATCAAACAGATGGGAAAGAAGCTCGAATTTTTTTATGGCAAAAACAAAAAAGAATATTTGAATAGTTTAGGTGACTAACATATGGCTTACAACCATTCAGTGTGCTCTCCATCATTCAGCAGCACAGCTATCAGACTAGGCACAACACTATTCATAGCATTTAGCAACATTTCTTACAGTATGGCAGATGCATGTTGGCATATAGCATTTTTCTATGATGGCTAATTGTTGAGGTACATTTTTGACTTCAAGAATAATCTTGATCATTTGATCCTTCAACATCTAAAAGTTGCAAGGATCAAGTCAAGAGATCTGGGAAGCTATGCATGTGGAAAGGATCATGCATGATAACATGATCCTCCCCAAATGTTGAGCCTAGCAGACATTGAATAGGCACAGCTAAATGTAGTAGTGCTGCATCTTGCACAGAGGTGAGTGTGTTCAGTGCCTGTTGCATTGCAGTTCTGGAATGATGTTCTGTAACCAATGCTGCATAACACTCACCAGTGATGGAGTCTGCTTTTAAACATGCCCTTGTAACTTCCTGAGAAAAAAGATGGACCGATTAAGAAATCATATTAGTGGAAAACAAAACTATTCAAGCATTCTTTTTTGCTTTTGTTATTAAAAATCCTGCTTCTTTTCCATCTCTTTGGTACAAACCACATTTCTTTTTTATCTTTATTCGTTTTCGAATTATCAATTTTGAATTTTTTCTGACTTTTGGATCATCCAGTAATTATTTCATATTAGAACCCAGGCATTTTTTTTTTTTTTAATTTATTTAAAATTATATAATAACTCTGATTTCTTTATGAGTTCAAGACGCGATAGCTGAAAGGAAAAGATTTTTCAAAAATATTATGTTACACAAGTCTATAATTTTTTTCATAATTATACATTATGTCCATTCCATTTCTCAAAAGTTTTTTGACCAAATTGAAAGGGCAGGAAATGTGACATTTTCAGCTTATATTTAGTTGAAAGTATGTTTATAAATTTTGTCAAGTTATGACTAAACAAGTTTGCCGAGTTACGGATTAAAATATATATAAACTTATTTTGGTAATTAATTTCTATGTTCTAGTTGGAAGGTTAATGTTCTCCGATAAAATCCCTTCTTTTATTTGTTGCCTTAATGGATTTAAATTAAATAAATTCATGTTGAATTTTAAGAATTGTTTTTCCCCCCATTTAGATACTAGCAGAGCTAAGCGAGATAGTGAAAGTGATGGAGTAGATTATCATTTCATTTCTCGATCACAGTTTGAATCAGATATAACTGCTGGTAAATTTGTTGAGCATGGAGAATATGAGAAGAATTACTATGGTACAAGTCTTGATGCCATTCGTGCTGTAGTTAATTCTGGAAAGATCTGTGTTTTAAACCTTCATCCACAGGTAAAATTATAATTTCTCAAGATTTAAATTAATACATTAAATCTTATAATAAAAAAATGTATCTTTTAAGAAAAATATTACATTTAAAAAATCATACTTTAAAAAGTGTATCAATTAGATATGAATATGAGAACAATTTTTAACTAGTGAGCTTTAGTAAAATAGTTGTGCTTTTTAAAAAGTTAGTTAGTTCAGCTCTACTTTTAATTATTTTTCTCCTTCCCTTCCATGATGTTAATTTTCTTCCATTATTTATACACTTATCAAATTTCAAAAAGGAAAATAATAATTTATTCTTGCAATGTTATATATTTTTTTTTAATTAAGAATTCTTTAAATAATATAACTGAATATACTTAATGCACATGTTTATGCATTTGTTAAAATTTTATGAATCTGAATGTTGAAAGGATTATTTTCTTCTCTTTCAGTCTTTGAAAATCCTGAAAAATTCGGACCTTAAGCCTTATGTAGTATTTGTGGCTCCACCATCGCTCGAGAAACTACGGCAAAATCGTCTCAAAGCTGGAGACAATCCAAAGGATGAAGAGCTTAAAGATATCATTGAGAAAGCGAGAGAAATGGAGGATAATTACGGCCACTATTTTGATATGGTAATCATCAACTCGGATATTGACAAAGCATTTAATGAACTTCTTAAGGAAATAAATACCTTAGAAAGAGAACCCCAGTGGGTACCTAAATTATGGCTCGGCAATTACACAAATTAAGTGTGTAGTAAAGCTTGTATGTAATGTAGGGAAGATATGCCTAACTCCATAATCTAGCTTGATTAAAAAGCTAAATTATTTGTACATTAAAATGAGAGAAGTTTTAATGCAGTATGATGTACATGTTGTAAATTTATTGTTGTGTTTCAAATAATTTTTTTTTTGCAAGAAAATACTGCATCTCTGAATATAAAAGACAGTATGCAGAAAGAAGTGAATTGTGCATACGAATTTTTTCTAGTTATGTCTGTTACTTGTTTGATAAGAAAGAAGCATTTTTTGTACATACATGTAAATTTTTGTGTAAAAAAAAATAAATTCAACCTAAGCACATGAAGTTTCACTGTGCAAATGTTACCGTGATTTTTTGCAATATGAACAAAAATGTGTGATAATTACTAAAGCTCATAGAGAGATATTGTATTCAGATTCATTTTTAAAAAATGCTTGAAGACAAAAGTCTTGCGAGAAGTGAAAGAAAATTCAAAGTAAATAAAAGTCACAGACTCAGGAAGATGAATATCACATTCATCACCTTGTAAAACCTATAGGAAATTATTGTAAGAAAAGTGTTACTCGGATTGCTTCAAGCAGTGTTTCTCCTCTATAAAATCTTCCTAAAATAATATCAAAGTAAACCAATGTTAAGTAACAATAATTCTGAAAATTATAATACAACTATAAGAAGTGAATGTGTATGAGAAACACTGTTTCCTTATTTACAGGCTAAGCATCATGTAAATAAAGTGTGCTGTATTAGTACTTAATTTGGTAAGAAAGTGATTTTTTTAAAATTCATTGTAAATTTGATCATAATATATAATTTTAACTGAACTGATGTTAGTGTTCAAAACTATTATCCAACTGTAATTTTTTTTCTCTTCAAATATCCTATTTCATTCATTACTTTTTCTCTGTGTAGAGAAAATGTATCATTACACCATAACATTCATAAAAGTTACTATGTGTTAGAAAAAGTGTGTCCATATTAAATGTGTGCACGAGTTAAAGATATTCTTCTGAAATAAGATCGAAAAAGCTAACAGAAAAATCAAATGTTTATTCAATATTCACAAAAATAATTATTGTTAAAATGTTTGGAAATATCATGAAACATATACTAAAATTTGTGCTGAAATGTTCTTACAAATTTATACAATTTTAGAAGAATAAAACTATTTTGAAATGTTTCAATTTGGAAAATTTATTTCTGTATTAATGGAAAACTTCATCAATGACTATAAATGTATGCAAATAAAACAAGGAGATATTTGGCTCTAGTTCATTACAAGACATGCAATTATGTATACTATTTGTCAAATCACAAAACAGGCTTTCTTCATTCTTTTAGATTTTTAAACTAATCAAAAGTCCAGTATGCATGATAACCTTTTAGATATTTAACAAACAAAAAACAAATTTGGGATTTATATAGGTTAGTTCCATATAATAACACAAATTATGAATTTGCATGTCTTTCAACCTTGTTCCTATGGCTTGGCTTATCTTGAGGTCGTATTTGGGAACTTGTGGTCAGTTGGAATTTCATCATTCGCACTGTCCCCACGGTACATAGACTTAGTAAATCTTGAGTGAACTACTTCTTGTCTATACATTGTCAGATGCTCTGCTTTAGTTTCATTTGCTACATTAAATTTTTTTCTTTCTTCTCTTTGAAATTTTAATGAAGTAAAAAGTTAAGAAAAATATTGGCTCTTTCCCTTGAGATATGATAGCACAAAAATTTTTTTACATCATCTGAGAAATCAAAAAATTAGATTTTCAATTATACCAATTTAGTTGCCATATGATTTTTTTCTAATTCAAAAAAAAATCATAATTTTCACTGTCCTAATGAAAATCGAGTCATTTTCAATGTTTCTATAAATATTTAAGAGCGAGTATGTTTACCATTGTTAAAAGCTAATCAATGAAGATTATGTAGGTATTTTAATGCTGTTTGGAATGAATTTTTACTTTCTAATTTTGTGTGTGTGGAATCTAATCAAAGCTAACTAAGATATATTTTTATATCTCATGAAATGAATTATTTTGCTTGCTGTTTATTTTTATTAATATTAATATCATGTTTCAATTCAGCTAACACTGTTGGACATGCTCACATAATACACGTAAATTACCTTGCACCAATTTAATTTTGGAATAAATTGCATTTTGCACGAGAAATAAGAAAATGAATTGCAACAATCCAATGTGCAATTGGATGATAGAAGATGTGGAAAGTTACTTATTTTTATGCGACTTTAATGTTTTGTGACTTGACTCGTAACGGAATTTTCTGTACACAATAAATATTTATATCACGTTTAAGTTTTAAACTACTTAGTTGAGGGGACCATGAATATTATGCATAAGAGATAAAAAGAAATTAATTCCAACTAATATTCCCCAAAAACAAATTAGTTACCAAGCATGGCTAGCAAATACAATAAAGAATAAATTAAAAACTGAGCAGTTACTCTTCATAATCTTGCTACAAAATCGACAGTGGGAAAACGTATACGAGCCATACTGATGTCCATCATTCATCAGCTTTCTAACCTTTGATTAGGGATGGGAAAAACCTACCGGTTAAAACCAAAAACTGGGGGTTTTTTTATTATTTTGTCCCTGTCTAGTTTAGCTTTGGAAAAGAGGTAAATTAAAAGAAATCGTGACACTACAATTCAGTCGGTGGAGGCTTTTTGTAGAAAAAATCTGAATTAATATTTCTATAATTAAAATTTATTTAATACGGTTAAATATATTAGCAGTACTGTGCTAAGTATCGAAGACTGTGCATCAGCCAAGCGCACAGTTTTGTTTTCGTAGAGATCGATGAAATTTAATACTTTTGGTAAATCAATACCAATACAAACCTCCTACATTTTGGAGTTTATTTGAGCTAATTGATTAGAGAAAAATTAATGAATTAGATAGATAGGACGATATAGTATATTGTCCAATGGATATATTTCCTTTAAAAACATATGAAAATCGTTTTTCCTATAAAAAAAATGAAAACCGGTGGTTATAACTGCTGCAGATTAAATAACCGAAAACTGGTTGTTTTTGCAATAACTGCTATCCCTATCTTTGGTGTCCGAGCATTTACCTACATTTCATAGGAAAGGTCAAGCCATCCAAATTCCTCTTGAGGAACAAGTTTTTGCATTCCCACGACGGGAGGTATGGCGTACTTCAGACACCGTAACCCATGCCACAGACTGAGGGAACAAAGCTTTATTTCTTATGCACCTGAATTTTATCTTGCAAACTGTAATTTTTTATCTTAACTTTTAATATTATAGTCACGTCTATGGCCCCTAATCGCTGAAATAAATTTCAACATGTGCTCTGTGAACGTGCATGTGATACAGACAACCAATTTGCAGGGGGAGGAATATCATTCTCATAATTTAAGTGTCTAAATGTTTAATTTAAAATACTGTTATGTGTATAAACAAGTCTTTACAAATTTCTTTTTAATACAAAAGGTGTCAACTGTATATATATATATATATCTAGATACATATAATATTATTTTATACTATTTCTTACAAATCACTTTTCTTTCCCATAATGTAATGTTAACAAAATACAGGCAATCAAATCTGTTTTACAGCCACAATGTCTACAAACTCTCAACATGAAGATATTGGTATTGATAGAGATAAGTTTACACAAAGCAGTTGAAGGATTTATAAGTAACTAGCCGATACGCCCAGTGTTGCTCCGGATTAAAATACTTTCATGTCTAATATTTTTAATGTAAAAACTATTATATAAAGTATTATAATACACAAAATCCTTTTATGATCTGAAACGTTTTTTAATTAAAATGAAAATATCAATTGAACCAGAAGAGTTTTAAAAAACGTCAATAGTTAATTTTCTTTATAAATTATTAATTATATAGATACTTCAAATTTTCTTAATAAATACTGAAGTAAAAGAAAGGTTTTAATGAATGTTTTGAAACAATTAATTAAATAGTTAATTTTTCATTAATTAAAAGCATGAAAATAAACCAAATCAATAGTTGTTCCCAATATAAATTATCATCCTGGTGAATCGTCTATTTTTAAAATTTTCTTTTAGTGTTCTTCCAGAATTCTGCTAATGTATTATGGCAGCAGTTCTTCATATTATTCTTGTTCTTCAACAATAAAAAATATTGGTGCAAATTGTGTATAAAATTAACTTCGAAACATTTTTAAAAAGAGAGAAACAAATTGTACGGAAATGAAATTTGTGTCGCGAATAAGCTAATTTTCTGAAATTCAATAAGGTGTAAAATTAGTTTCGCCGAATTTTTTTATAAACTGAAATTTTAACTAACTTTTGGGCTTTGAAAAGTTGACAGTGATCTTTCTCTTGCCTTAAATAATAAGTGTGCAAAGTTTGGTCGGAATCGGTTCAGTGGTTTAAGAGGAGATGTGGAACATACACACACATGCATAGTCAAAATGTCTTTTATTTATATAAAGATCTCGCCGACATTTCTAAACCAAGTTTACAAATTCATAAAATTATATCAAAGTAACACAAAATGCGAAGTACTTCCTTGAAAGTCTTGATAAAAAAAAAAGTCTTGAAAATTAAATATTTTTGAAATGTGAATTTATGATTTTTTTTAGTTTAAGGTATAATGTTTAAGCCAACTCCACACTTAGGCAAACTACTGGGTGTTTCAATAATGAATGGTAAAAATATATTGTATCAGCCATTGAATAATAAATTTTGAAAAAATTATTAAAATTAAAGAAAAAATTCCACGAAAATAATAAATAGATAAAGAAATATTTACAAAATAATTGGAAAAATAAAGACAGAGTAGTTTAAAGCCCCATTGCCTAGCAACGGAGAATCTATAAATTTCATTTAAAATCATCCGAGTCAATTCAATCATTTTATTAAATTTTGAAAAATTAATAAAAATTGAAATTGATATCATTGGAAAGGTAAAATTTTGAACTTTAAGATGGTATAAAAATATTTTTTGTGAAACAATTTGCTCCAAAGTTACTGCAGAAAAACGGTTTCGGTTAATTTTTAATTAACTTCTGAACTTTGAAAAGTTCAGAAGTGTCTTCCCGTTGTCTTAAATAATAAGTGTGGAAAATTTGGTTGAAAACAGTCCTTTGTTTTAAGAGGAGATAAGGAAAATAGCCACAACGGCTTTTATTTATATTAAGATTACAAAAATATTAAAATTTTAATTCTCTGTGTAAATGAAAGAAGAAAAAAAATGTTTAGCTCTAAAACTAGTATTATAGTTTAAATATTTTCTTAATTTATATAGGCACTGACTCCTAGAAACTTTATTATTTTAGTCATTAACAATACACCTTATACATGATCAAATAAAAATAGATTTTGTTTAATCACAATATGATGAAAAAATAAACTGTGTCTTCTAAAATTATGCTTTATGCTGACTTTGGAAATGAGTACTGCTACTAGAAATTTCTAAGTTAGTGCGAATTACAATATGTAGACAGCCTCTTATAAAATTTTATGCATGAAAACTTTTTAGACGACTTTCCTTCTGATTAAATATACAAGGAACATCACCAGAATGAAAGATTTAAATTTCCTCAACTGTATCCACACTATATAATAAAGCTAAAAACTATTAATGGGATAAGCTCATAGCAAATACTATGAATCATCTTACCGTTATCAATTATAATGAACTAAATTCAAACAAAAAAATTTCAATTATTTTAGATATCCTAATCCCAATAATTAATCTCCTTAAAAGCTTACATTAAATAACAGATTTATTTCATAAAGAAGTCGAGTATCATATTTTAAATTTAAAACATGGAATCATTCTTCACATGAAATCATGCTTACAAAATACACTCTGCCTGTACAGAAATGCTGCAAATGTTTTTAAAGATACTGACTGCAAGCATTCTGACAAAAATTTGAGAAAATCAATCATGTAAAAGCACTTTTTTATAAACTCTGAGTTAAATCGCCAAAAGTCACTTCATAGCAGTGAGAAAACGTTTTCAGGTAAAGAAACTGCAAGTTAGATAGACTCCAGTATAATTAAGTAGATAAAAGTTCTATAGTTGCAAGTACTACTTAGACAACTGTTTGATGCTTAATTATATAGAACATGATACAACATTTGGCACAAAGTACTGGAAGAAAATAATTTTCACTTGCCGTGTTAAATTTTGAAACAAAACTGAGATTTGAAATCACAAAATACCTTCTAGCAGTATTTGCTATGCAACAGCATGTGCAACTGCCAACTATAAAAGAGGGAACAGAAAATGAAATTCTAAAATGCTATGTTTCAGAAAGCATTTGCCTATCTAATAAACAACACTCCACATCATATCACTGTTTTTCATGGCATTTTACCTTATAGTGCAAGGATAAGGGTTGGCTAATAAAGCAGATATTTTGATACTGTATAATATTTCATTTGTTATTATATGCTTCTAGAAGCTTATCATTAATATTTGTGATAACTATAACAATTGTTAATGTGTTTTAAAATGCAAATTCAAGATGAACTACGTTTAAAAAATAAAATGAAATTTTATTTAAATGTCAGATAAAACACTACAGAGCACGTTAAATTAACCTCGTCTGGTGTTTTATATATAAATATAGTAACATTAAATTTGATATAGATGAAAGAGAAAAATAAATTGATTTTAAAAATCGTTTTAATGGAAAAGAAATGTTATGGTAGTCAATTTCTAAACAGGGATTTGACCTTTCTTTTTAACAAATACATGATGTACAACACAAAAGATCTATTCTTTGTCCTAAAATTTTTCAAGAACTATCTTCTTCTTAGTAAGTTACTTGACCATGTGCTTGCTAAACTTGACTTTTTACTTTTCTCATCTTGCAAACGTTTTTCCTCTTCCTCCTTAAAGAAAAAATATGAATTAATTCTTGATTTGTAAATAAATTCTTTTTCAATAAAAATTATACAAGTTATGAGATTTAGATAAGAGATCTGGCTTTGTGAATTAATAATTATAGTGAAATGCGCAATGTAATATTTTGTGTCAATTATTATAAAACTATATCTGTCAAGTTCAAACTGAAGAATATATTTGTACGATGAGAAGGTTGTATCACATCCTACATTCACTTGATATGTGCACGTACATAATGATATACAGAAATAATTATTTTACATTTTGAATGAACAATCCATAAATTGTTTGATTATTTTAAAAATCAAAACTTTATTTGATGCGTTTTCAAACTAATTAACTCACATTACATGAAGAGAGGCAGATCCTTTCCTGTCATAAATATATTCGTTATATTTATTCTAAAATGTATCCTAGATATGCATAATGTGATTTTGTTAAGTGCATTACACTGCCAGATGCTAATATAAATAAATATATTGATTAAAATTTGTATAATAAATTGCAGCTGATTTATTAGTAAAAGTTAAAAAAAAAAAAAGGAAATGTAATTATTTCAGAAACTAGATTTGAATAGAAAGGAGAAACTAGTTTAAAATGTCAACAAAAACATGCAACATTATTTCTCATTCAAAGCAATTGGAATACACAAAGAAACATACCTGAAGCCTTCGCTGATTTTCCTTAAAAGCTAAAATTGGATCATCAAATTGACTATAGTGATCTAATACTGTACGAACATCTTCTACCTCACTAGTAGCAATGGCTGGGAGGGGGGAAAAAAAGATACAAGTTGAGGAATGTATGACGAGTATATGATAACATGAATTTTTCAGTTATAAACTAATAATAAATAAATACAGAAAAACCTCGATTATCCAAGCTAATTGGGACCGCTAGTACCTCGGATATCCAAAATCTCGGTTAATAGAAACTGTGTATAAAAACTTGCCATGCTCGCAAATTTAACATCTTTTAAAATAAAAAACAATAGAAAGTTTTTTAAATGATAAAACTAAACATATATAAAGTTAAGTTTCACAGCTCAACAAATTTAAAAAGGAAATCAACTACTAGTAGTAAATTTTAAGAAGCAAATTGAAAATTTTTTAACTAAACTAAGTTAAATATTGAGAGATGCATTTACAAAAATAACACAAATCTCAAGAAAATATTGTATTTTTTAAATTTAATATACATTTAGTTGTTAAATTTACATTATTTTTTAAAATAGTCTGTTACCTTTCATCGCAAAAGTCCAGAATTTCTATCAGTGGCTGCCTGATCACGCCAATTTTTGAGCAACAGAATATCTATCAGCGTAACATCGCTTCTTTGCTCCAAATATTTTAGGTCAGTTGTTAGTGCTTGAACACCTTCAGTACGACTTATAGTCCTTAAATCCTCAAAGTCCTGGTCCAAAATTATCAGTATCATTAATGTCCGATGAGGGATCAATGGTTTGTATAATTTCTTCATCATTAAGGATTTGAAAACTTGGATGTTGGTTTTCAACGTCCAGCCACTCGAATATGTCCTCTTCCAAAACTTCTTCACATCCTTCAATGCCATTGATAATCTCAAAAGGTTCTCCGTCTGTCGGTCGGTTTTCCGTCTGCTGGGATTCATCATCTCTCCTCTTTTGAACAATTATTTTGTGGAAGGATTTTTGGATCGTAGCTGCTTTTACTAATTGCCATGCCTAGGCAATCATGTAGATTGCGTCTTTCACGTTTATTTTTTTCAGAGCTTCATTTAGATTTTCTTCACATTCAAGAATATGCATGATAAGTTTCTTTTTGTAATGTCTCTTCATTGCTTCAATCACCCCTTGGTCCATTGGCTGTATCAACGCTATCACGTTTGCGGGAAGAAAAATCGCTCTTATTTCTCCTGAAGTCAGCATTTCTTCTTTCGGATGACAAGGAGCGTTGCCAATGAGCAGAACTGCTTTAGTTGGGAGATTTAGCTGAGCCAAATGTTGTTTTACATGTGGTACAAAGTCACCGCGAAACCATTTTTCAAATATTTCAGAGTTCATCCAAGCAGACCTCTGATTTCTGTACTTCATGGGCAAGGAATTCACATTGATGTTTTTAAATTATCTCGGTTTCTTTGATTTACTGATAGAAGCAGCGGTAACTTATCAGTTCCACTTGCATTTGCGCAAACAAGAAGCAACACCCGATCTTTGCTTTTCTTGTAACCCGGGGCACTGGCTTCTTCTTTAAATGCCAAACTTTTCATTCTGTAAAACAAGCCAGTTTTATCGCCATTATAAATTTGATCTAATGTCAAATTTTCTTTTTCGATCATTTCTTCAAATCTTTCAATGAAGTGTTTAGCAGAATGTTTATTGGCAGACAACTTTTCTCCTGCAATCGCCAGTTCTCGAATTCTATGTCTTTTTTAAAATTTATCTAACCAACCTTGACTTGCAGAAAAACTTTCACATTTGTTTAATTTTTGGCTGAGAAGAAGAGCTTTCTCTTTCAGAATGTTCCCAGAAATAGGAATGCGCTACGCACGTTGTTCCTTGAACCAAAGATAGACTGCTTCATCAAGCTTTTCAGTTTTGGCTTTTTTTAATGTCGACCGTCCTTCAAAGGCCTTTGAAGAATCCATCTTTGAACAAAAAGCCTCTATTTGAGCTTTGTTAACATCTCCAATTGCCTACTGTGGTTTCATCAACTCCAAATTCCAGACCAATTTTTTTCACACTTTCACCATTATTAATTCTTTTAATAGACTCAAGCTTTTTACACATCGAAACAACAACTCTTTCTTTTTTGGTTCAGCATTTTAAAAATGAACAACTTACTTGCGTGATGGTCAGACGTGAAATGATTAAAATTTAAAGCAAAGGACAAACAGAAGTCATGAAAGCCAAATGTCTGTTGTGAGAGTCGCCAATCCCCCCCCCCCCCAATGTTGTCAGTCAAGTGGCGGGTATGCAAACTTCCGATAACACATTGCACCTGGTGTTCAATAGGGCCACTGGAAATGAAGCATTGTTTGCTGTTGACTTCTCAGGGTGCAATGTTTCTTGGAAGTTGAGTGAATTGGGAGCAGAAGAGCCTGTAGCACGGACAGTGAACTAAAAAGAGTGGTCTTTTTCAGGGCTCATTCAGGAAAAGAAAAAAAAAAATCAGACTTCGTTATCAGCTCGGTTCACAGAAACCTCGGTTAATCGAAGCTTGGTTAATCGAGGTTGTACTGTATGCTAAATAATATTTTCTGCATATAATAAAAAGACAATAATGAATATATTAAAAAGAGTAGACAATCAGAAATTTCAAAATCATATTTAAAGAAATAAATGTCATATAATTTTTTTTTAAATCTTGAACTTGATTTTTTTGACATCCAACTCTTCACTTTAACATCAATCCTTATGAATAAAATAACAGTATAATGTAAAAAAAAAAAAAAATTGATATGAAATAGTTTATTTTACTCAAATTTATTAAAATGCAGAAAAGCAATTATATTTCGGTAAAACAGTGAATAAGCATACATCAGTAATTTTTTTAGAACTGCAAGAAAAGCAAATAAAAATTATTTGCTTTCTTAGTTGAAGAAAACATATTAAAGTGTTAAGCAATAATTGTTAAACAAAAGATTTAAATGAATTATTTCTCATAACTGTATTAAAAATAAATAAAAATGCAGCAAAATTAAAGTTATTTTTTTTAAAATTTATACTTGGAATTGATTTATGATAAGAATTAGTAAACACTTTAAATCCTAATTTTTAAAAATAATAGCATACTTTAAAAGTAACCATAATGAGTTTTCTACTTTGTAATATTTGCAACAGTATTTTCTGCTTCAAAAAAAATTTAAATGTAAAAACAGAATAATACATTAGAAATGTTTATAAAAATAAACATAAAAATGATAGTTATAAAATTGAAAACATTAATTTTAAAACTAAAAATATTTTTTTTATAAAACTTAGATCATGGTTATGGGTATAAAGGACACTCACCTCTCAATAAATTAGCTAAATCATATAATGTTTTATCATCATCATTTCCATTCCATCGTTTCAATTTTAGAGCATTTCTAGGTTGAAGATTGAATGATTTTGCATTCCAGTCAACAAAAATGACTTTAGCTAAATCTCTATTTAAACATGACAGATCCTGAAAGAAAAATAATAATTAACCTAAATAATCAATTAACATCATTCCTTACAGATAAATAATTTCCTACAGAATAAGAACATAATATTTCACTATATGATAAAATCAAATTGAAGTGTTCAAAAATAATTTTAAAAACCAGTGATCATATGAAGTTATACTGGCATTATTGAAAATCACTAAACAGACAGGAAGATGAAAATTAATGAACTAAAATTAACACTAGATATTGAAGTTACTCATGAAATATATATGGTAATATTTTAAAGATATTAAGATTAACACAATCAAATACTAGAAACTATTAAAAATGCCTGAATCTTTAAAAGCAGCTAAACATCAAAAAGATGAACAGTTGAATGTACAAACAGTAAACAAAATCTGGTATGTGTTTATTTGAATGAAATTTCTCTATCCATTAATGGCACTGAAACAACTGTAGTTAATAATAAGACTTTAATACTATAGTATTTAATAAATAATCTAAATAACACTGTAATAATTAACCTTTCTCTACAGATTTTTTTTAATGCAGTAAGACAATTGCTTCCATTCACATAAATAAAAGACCTGAATGCTAGAAAATATTAAATTTAGTTTCTAAAATACAAAATCAAAAAGAAATTTCAATGCAATCTTAAAATGATGCAACTTCAAAGAGAAAAAAATATTTGAATGCTTCAATATTAGGGTTTCTAATTTCCCGCCCTTTTTTTCCTTCCTGGGAACATAACAGTCACTGGGATTCCCAGGAATGCATCAAAATTTGAAAAAATCTAAAAATTAGTTACTTTTAATTAAAATAAAAGTAATTACACAAAATAAGAACATTTATATAAGATAAAAATAAAATATATTTATTATTCATTTTTAAAGTATGATTTAAGAAAACATAAGAAGCTATGCTTTTATCACTCAGCCTAGTTTGCCAGCTTTGTTATGAACAACTTGGCAGCAAAAAATGCCCTCTTGGCTTCAGCTCATATTCGAGGAATTGTTTGCAAAGCCTCACCCAGTTTTATAATAATTTATGGTCAATTATCTGTCGAGTCAAATAACTGCAATTCTTGCTTCACTATCTTGTGCTTAAGCTAGAACTCTTGCCAGTTGAACAACGTAGAACCTTTGTCTTTGCATGGATCACTTTTTTCTAATTTTTTGCACAATGTTAAAGATTTCTCTTCCAAAGTTTCAATGCTCTCTTCTTCTGAGTGCAAAAAGTTAGACAGTGGTTCATCTTACTCGCAAAAAAGCCTTGTCATAATTATTTTAGCTTGTTAAATCAAAGAGTTTGTATCTGGTAAACATGAAAGATAAACAGAAACTGCAGCAGCATCGTACTTTCTCCCAAAATTTAGATATTGCACTAATCCAATTAAACTAACATTGTGTCTCTCACTAATTCTTTACACCAGGGAACAATTCATATTCTCAGCAAATTCCGAGTTTTGCATGCAAATGAAGAAAGCAAATACTCCTTTGGCAGATAGCAAAGTCGTGTTTCAACTGCATAGCTTTTCTAGGCCAATTTTTACTGGCTTCAAACCTGCTACAATTGCAGTCAGAGTTTCAAATTTTACATTAGTCAAAGCTTGTTGTTCTTTAATATCAATTAAAGAACAATTATCTCAGGCTGGAGATAAATTACCCTTTTCATCACTTCCACTAAGAGTAGTCTGCTGGCGCCAGACTGGACTCCAGGCTCTCTTCGTCTGCATTTTAATGAGGACTTCCCGCTGAGGCACCTGCTCTGTCCAGTGACCCATGGCGTGGGAAAAAAAGTTACTGCTCGCAGTTGGTCTTGGGGGATCTTACAATATGTATATAAATTGCAGCATCTCAGTATTAACTGCCATGGGCATATATATACGCCATTACCAAATATTACCCTATGTAATTTGCTGCTAGTTGTATAACTATATCCAATGCTTTGGAATGTAATAAATTAACCTTGAAAAAGGGTTCATCTGGAACAAGCATAGAATAGCAAATCTTCATCAGAACAGGGGAGAGGAACGATAAGGATGATAATAGAGTTGGATCATGTAGAATCAAGTGGCAATGGGGAGCAAATTCCTTAAGATTTCATTGGCAGTTAAGGGGTTAAGCAATACAGCATTTGCCTGAAAATTTAAAATCTACATTCAATTTATAAGGTTTAGACATATAAATAAGATTTCTTTTACCTTCACATGATGACCATCCATATATCTAGTGGCATCTCTAAATAATCTATACATTATATATCCGTTAGGATCTAATGTGTCAATAATAGGGAAAGCTGTCTGCAACAAAGATAAAAGTTTTTAATAAACATACGTATAAAAATAATATAATCTGAAAATTAAAAATATAAATATGACAGATTAGAAAACTATGGATTATTATTTTTCACAGGGAAATCATATGCATGAGGGTGAATTATAATTGTTTTTTAATGTCAGAATTTAAAAATTCTATTTGTAAAAAAAAAACCCTCAATCACCAAAAAATATTTCAACATAATAAACAATTATTAGGATTTGAAAAATAGGAAGAAAAATATTTTGTTGGCCAATATATAAATATCAGATGCGTTAATTGAGATAGGATGGTAAAAATCTTTTACTGTTTTGAAATACTAAAAATTTGCATAGTTATTGTTCTAGGTAAACTGAAGATTTGATTACGAAACACTCACACAAAAGGGACATTAAGAATAAAAAGTTAAATGTTCATACAAGACAAAATTACACCACAGTTTATTCATTTTCTCTTCTATAACACACTGCCTTTAGTCACCTGAAGTAATAGTCCTTTTATTTCATACTTATACATATTAAGTGTACTATCGCCCTTTTATTTAAATACGAGTTTTAAAAAAAAGAAAGCTCCGATTAAATCTCCAAGTGGCCGTACCAGCTTTTTCCCTTTTTTGCTTGAAATTCTATGAGTAAAAATTTCTTCAGATTTTAAAGGTTTACTTACACATCCAAAAGTATGGTTTATCCACTTTATACGCTCTGAGAAATTATTTCTTTAGCTATTGGTTCAAAATGACTGGCCACTTGAAAGATTAAAAGTGTTAATTACTTCAAAAAGAAAATATTTTATTAGCCTGTTTCTGAAAAATGAAACTTAAAAAGCAAACAATTATAACATAGTAACACAGCAAACAATGGTGAGAAGAATATGAAAAAAAATTTGCACACAAATCAAATCTGATTATACTATCTGCTTCAACAGATGGAGAAATATAATGATCACTTAATATAAAAAGGGGGTTATTTGAACTTGTGGAATTAAATTTCAAATAAATCAATGTTTAAAATGATAATCCAAGAAGAATGCACAAAAGAGAACTCTTTCACAGAAAAATAAACAGCCAAATACTAATTGTGAAATACTCACAAAGCCTTGTTCACTTGTGTATATCACAATTTCAAAAAAGGGAGGCCCAACTTGCTGCAGGAAGTAGTCTACACCAGGCCTCTTTTTGAAACGCCAGCCAGTTTGATACTGAAATAAAGAAGGGGCATTTTTATATTTCATTTGACACTGCAGCTTAGTTCAGAAATAGGTCTGGTAGGTGAAGCTAAATAAAGAATTAGAGGAATTTAATTTTTTGCATACAACTAATTATTTCAAATATCATAAAATATTTAACTCTTTAAGAAAAAAGGAAAACATCTTTTATTCAAAGATTAGATGGTATGTTACAAAAATGATATCATTTGGCAGAAGTTAACCTTCCGCATATGGATCCCACAAATTCATTACGAAATCAGTCTCCTAATACGGGTCACATGAAAATAGCATGCATAGGTTTATTTTCCACATTTTCAATACGGATCTCACTCTTTCTCCGAGTAGGATAAAAATATTGTAACAGTCATTATTTCATGTTTGATTTTGCCTCTAGATGGCACTACAAATCTATTTTATTGTCATTTGTTCTTAATGCCCCATAACCTCATTAAAAAAAAGCGCCGTATTTCAGAACCAAAATGTATCAAAACCAAGCCTATGCAGAGGGTTAAATTATATTATGTCTCAGCTAACTTTATCAGAGATAATAGAAAATGCATGTTAAATAAGTCACAATATATCTTTGTTGAATTTTTAAAAAAAAAACTATTTCATACTTATGTGTGCGATACTTGGAACTGGTGAACAACTATATATTTTCAGGTAAAGAAATTTCATGTTAAGCCAATATATTAAATAGAAATGTCTACAAAGAAAGGCTCAGTTACAGATATCTAATAAATAAATACCAAAATATATTCCTATCTTTAAAATTGATTCAATTAGGGGAAGGTGGTGTACCTTGGACATAAGTGTACCTTGAACCTATACCGATTTTAGCGCCATCTGTATAGATGTATAGAAAATGTTATATGTATTTTGTACACTTGCTTCCAGAGGTCCCAGTGTACTTGAACTTATTTGTCAAGGTGCTCATTTGAATGAATGAATCCTGAAAAAGGAAATTGACCCATCAAAAGTAATTTTTTTCCTGTTGAATTTTGTGTTAATAGTTCCTAAACATACATAAATTACTTTATAGTAAAATGCCTAACTTATAAAGCACAGTTTTAGCTATAATAACATGTGTTAGAAATTATGTTAAGTCTAACCTCAATTTAGTAGTCAGCCCTTTTCCATGAAATGGCCAAGTTGTGTACCTTTGACCATGCCCAAGTGGTATATCTTGGTGCATGACCACTACATGGTCTACCACTTATGTTGTGGGAAAATGTAATGTAATGTGGAAGTTACCACATCCCGTGTTGACTGGAGGATCTGAAAGGCAGCTTCAGAAATTAACATTTGGAATTGACTTGTCTAATTACAATGTTGGTTAAGCCTACTCATAGGAATGAAACTGTTGCTGTAATAATTTTATATTCAGTCTAATCTAAGACCTCATTAAGTAAAAGTGCTCATTAACATTTTTCTGCAGCTAAAATACCAATAAATGTTTATGTTCAAACTATTCGGTTAGATTTTTTAAATCTAGAAATAGCTGGTCCAAGGTACACTACCCATGGTGTACCTTGGTCCTATTTGCACTTTTTTTTAAATTGTAAATAATGCACTGAAATACTTTTTTTAAAAATCTACAAAAAATAAATGTTGTGTATAAAGGCCTAAAATATGAAAGAGAAATTGTTTTGTTACCTTTCTTTTAGTAATTATCCAATTAAAAATTAAAAAGTAAAAATGGGACCTAGGTACACCACCTTCCCTACTTCTAAATAAAAAAAAATTAATATTAATTTTATATTTTATTTAGCAAATGTTTAAACAGGTAAACATGAAAAATATATTTTTAAAAATCTGAAATAAAGAACAAATATTTTACTCACAGTCCAATCTGGATGCACTAATATTCCTGTCATTTCAAGAACTAGTGTGTATGGAGGTTGATAATAAGGTTCGGTCAAAGGATCTGGCAAAAGTTTCTCCCTAGATGGTTCTTTGATAAGCTATTAATAGAAAAAAAGATTTAGAACAAGATTCTGAAGGTTGACACACCACGTTCAAAATTCTTAAGTAATGTATCATTTTCATCCACATTCCTAAACATCATTATTCAGCACTTATTCACAAAAATTACCATGTTATCTTATCCACTTCATAAGAGATTTTTGTTGCTTTACTGTAAAAAAAGTTTTCATGAAAACTAGAATTGGAAGGCACAGATTCCAGGCTATTTTCAGGTTGCAAATTTTGAGATATTATTTTCTACTAAGTCTGACTGTTACTTTTTTTAAATCTATATAAATAACAGTGAAAATTCATAAATATTTTGCATGCTATGGAATTTCAAACTACTCAATAGGCTTTTTTTCAAACTTTGCTCATAAATACTACGAAGCACAAGGCTTTGTGGCATTTAGTAAAAGAGCATTTTTTTTATTATTATTAATTAAAAACTATGTTTCTATTGTAGAAAAGATTGCTTAATGCTTAGTGTTGCCATTCCTATTGAATGAAAACAGTACACACATTTTAAATTGTTTTACTCATTTGTCTCTGATTTGCCATTCACGAGGTTTGATTAAATTTCGCATAGTTTTTTAAAACTCTAAAATCACCAGTCATGGTATGACGTATGCAAATTGCCTCTCTATTCGAGAGATTTCCCGTCAAATTTGACGTATTAAAATAGATATATATGCAAGAGAAATGTTTAACATTGATCAAAAACAAATAAAATAAACATGTTTTATGACAGGAAATTCTTTTTTTATTTACATATTATTAACATATTTCTTTATTCAAAAAACTTCATGGTAAACAACATTCTGTGTGAAGTATTTTTCATTGTTTAACAATTTTCCTTGTACTTCAGATGTCTTTGTGTAAATTTTAACGTTGCCACAAAATATTATCAAATTATACCTTCCCGATTGCAATAAATAATCAGATGCATCATGGCATCAAAACTATTTTATGCGCATGATATACCACTGAGTGATTTACTACTTCCTATTAAAAAACGGAAATTAATTTGAAATATATGATTAATATAATTTAAAATTTCTCAAAAACTATTGATCATAGCGAGATAAATTTAATATCAATCGACAGCAAATTTTATTTCACTATTTTAGCACTATTCAATTTGAAATTAAAACAACAATTACTTTTTTAAATTTAAAATTACTGAAATTTAGGTGCTCTAACAATGAAATAATGCTGTTTAACGTCTCGCAGTGCTATGGCGTGAATTTTATTGTTGGCGATGTCAGAGCGTTACCAGGTCAGTGTGAGACATATCTGGACTATTATATTAGTAATTATTAATAAATTATGGAAAATATTAGCTTTTGGCAGATTTTAAAAATTGCTTGATATGGTACATTTTTTTTCAAGAAGCTACGAGATTTAAAAATTATTTGGTGCCACTGTTAGATTCATTTTAAATAAAAATAAAGTTGCAGACAATAAGACGATTTTGAGCATTAAAATATTGTATATAAAAGTATATTTTATATTAAAAATATTAGATATGGAAATATTTTAAACTTGAACAATGCTAGGTATATTAGATAGTATACCATAAATTAAAATGTAAAGTTAAACAATTATAAGTAAAAGGCTGTCTCTGACCCCCTCTCAAAGCAACCACCTATCAGGCAATCCTATACACTGCTAGCATGAAAATTTAAGTTTTTAATTACAGTTCAAACATTTTAGTAGACAACGCTGATCCAAAACCCCGCTTTTTGTTGGCTTGGTATTACAGAATGCTTTACTTGCAAGTACTTGATAAAAAGTTTAATTTACATGGAAGATTGGAGAAAATTAATCTTTTTAGAAAAAAAAAATTCTTGGAAAAATCAACAGAAAAAAGACAAAAACAAAATATTTCTCCAATAGATAAGTAAATTTTACAATTATTTTAGTACAACAGAAACATTTATTAAACATCTATACTTGGTATGAGACTGTAAAATTTTTACTTCTAAAATGGGTGAAGGTTTAAAGATAAAGGATTACTTCTTTCAGTTTTCTTATTAATATAAGTCATCATTGAAAGAGGCAGGCACATCATCACAAAAAATTTTGTAACATTATGTATTTGAAAAGTCTCTAGTGATGAGGCTTGAGAAATAAGCTGAAGTTCCACTTCAGAGAACACATCAAAACTAAATCTTGAACAGAGTGCAAGAGTCCTTTAATTTTAAGAAGTAAGGGAGGAAGCAGCATTGACAAAAATAAAAAAGAATAGTGACAAAAATTAACAAAATATCATATCAATTAAAATAAGAGAGCAAGATGTCATTTCAATATTATATACACACAAGTTTCCTTTTTCTCACATAAAAAAGAACTAATCCATAGATTTACTATGCTGCTGCTTATTTATATACTGCTATTCTGAAGTTTTGCAAATGCTGATGGAGACAGACTTTGTCATTCTGAATAGTCATAAAATGACAAGGACAACACTATAGCTATCAAATCAATCTTAATTACCCATCAAACTGGCACGAGAGCACTATTAACAAAAGGAATCAAGAACTGAAAATGTAATCGGATCGTCAATCAGAGAACCAATATTTTAAATCTAGATTATTTACCTTATCATAATAAAGCATTTCCTTGTATGTCCTGCAGATGTAAGCTTTAAGGGCAGGCACTGAAACAAGAAGATAGAAATATATATGCGTACAATGTTAAAATGAAAATTAATGTTAAACTGGATTATTCATAAAATATTGTAAACACTTACTATGACTATACTCATCTTCAATCTAGAAAATGAAAAGAAAAAAAGATATAAATAATAAAACATATTTCTACGATTAATTTTAAAATATAATTACTGATATATATGAATAAGTAACAAACATTTTTAAAGCCGAAGATACCTTCCCAATTTTACAGTATTTTATATGAATCTCATTCACTTTTAAACAATTTTTTTTTTCAGTATTTAAATTTCTATTAAGTCCAAATTCTAAAATATAATGTTTCTGATCCTTTTAAAGTTAAAATCTAAAAGAAAATTTAAAGAGGGAGATTAAATTGCAAGAAGATAAATATCAGCAAACAATACAGAAAAGTGATAACCAGAAATTGTATTAATAGAAAAAAAAAACTATGGAAGATAGGGACATTTCAAAATGCAAGCCCTAGTATTAAATGAAAAACATTTCACAACAAATAAACCAAATTGTGCCTCAAAATATTTTTCATTCCGAGACAGATAATTTATGCCCTTTGAAAGAATTGTGATCCTGATTTGAATTTGATTAGAAATTGTGATCCTGAGTGAAAACAATTTTATTAATTATTATAAATGTGAATACAAATTTTATGTACATTAATAAATTATGCTATTACAAATCATTATTTTGAGACTCAAGTGGTTCATTTTCAATTTTTTTTATTGAAAATGCTTCTGAATTTTGCATTCTTTCCAGTTATTTAAGCAAGGCAAGTGCCTCATTCACCTCACCCTCATCACAGCCCTGCAAACTACAATCAATGTACAAATACAATTGTAGAGCAACTCAAACATAGCAGATTAATTGCAATAATAGACAACAAAATGTTTTGAAATTCAAACACAAATATTTATGATAATGAAAAATTTGCACATCTTTTAAATTCTTTTAAACTACCTAAGAATTATTCGTTTTTTCTTTAATGTAAAAATTTTGGCATCATCTTAAAATTCATTTAAAAATTTTCACGGAAAATAACAGTGTACAGATGTAATGTTGTGTCAAAGGAATAAATTATAGTTAAAGTTAAGTTTTGGATATGGAGCCGTTTCTCCTTGCCTTGCATGGCCAACTTTTTGACACCAGGAGGAAGACGGTTTAGCGATATGTTCACAATTGTTTTGGTTGTGCAGTGATGATCAAATTAATATCTGGTGCTCGGATCATTAAATTGGAGTTCTGGATTTGGAAGCTTCATCTTGATTGGTCAGCTAAGTGCCAATTTAAATTTTATTGGACGATTTAATAGAATTTGAACATTTCGTTTGGAATTTAACAGTTTTAATTTTGACAGTTCAGTTTGTGTATTTTAAACAACAACAGTGCTTATTATAGCTGCAATTTTTCGAATTTCTTTGACAAGATACAATTCATTACGAAACGATGTTTCTGGAAAAACTGGAAGCATATCGACTTATTACAAACTTCTGACAGCTGAAACAAAAGTTGTTTTACGGTGGTGTATGGATGGTGCAGGAATTCTCTTTTTTGGAATTAAAAAAATTAGATTCGTAACATTCAATAAAGAAACAAAGCAACTAGTTTCCAGCTTTGCAGAAAGCAAAGCCGCGGATTTTTTTTAAGTTAAAAAAATTTGCCCGGTTCGTGCATGCAAAAGAATAAAATGTTCACTGGTCACCCAAAACAAATACCCTCACATCACCAAACCATCTTGCCCTTCGGCGCAAAATATTGGCGATGCAAAGCAAGGAGGAACTGCTCCGTCCCAGGAGCAGAATTATATCCAGTGTTCTGCAGCATGACCTCAAACAGTTGGAAATGTTCTGCAGGCAGTTTGTCCAAATTTGACGGGCCACAGTTAAACGCAAAATAGATATATGTCCAAAGCTGGTCCAGTTAGGTAAATGAGCCCTATTCGTATTCCAGTACATTCATGTACACGCAGCTTTCAACGTTCCTGTTTCGGATCTTCATCCCCAGTGATGTCAGCCTGATGAAGGTGTGGCTTTCTCGTAAGCCACACTATGAAGGAGAGTTATTTTTGCCATTGCTCCAATCTCTGGAGGCTGCATTGCGCGAAACATGAAGAGAGAAGGCATGACATAAAGAACGCCTTGCTTTGATTGTTCTGCAGAACATATCGTGATTTTTTTTTTTTTTTTTTTTTTTAAGGATGAAATGTTCTGCAAAGACCGCATTTGTTCTGTGACGTACGTCTTACTTTTAAGCACTTTCTGCCTCCGGGTGCTCTGTACCCTAAAGTTAACTTTTACCTAAATTACTACTAAAAGGGACCACATGATAAAAAAAAAAAGTGTAGCAAACAACTCAAATAACCAAATTCTATAAATATTTGACTCTTTAACTGTCCATCATGTCACTGTTTTATCCAGGAAAAAAAATTTTGAAATATAAAATAAAATTATTAAAAATACTAAATTACCCAAAATAGAAAAAGTTACAAAATTTTTCTGAACTCCTCATTATTTCTCATTATGTTGAATTTTGTTTAAACATCTTTGAATTTCAAAGTAAGCATATTTTACAAAACTTTCACACACACAATAATCAAATGTTGTTCATTTATTCATACATAAACTTGCACCTCCCGGATTACTTGAGTTTTTATTCAAGGTATCCATAATTCACATTACTGAAATAATGAAAACTCTACAGTAACCTATTTTCGATTTCAATAAGAAAACTTCCTGAAATATTAATTTCAGCTGCAAATAGCATCACATTAGTGCATAAATATGAACAGAGAATCAATTTTACTTACTATATTTCCTTCCTCATCACGTGGAGGAGCACCTATAAATATGAAATATATTTATAATTGTTAACTTAAAGCAGCTACAATAACAATTATGTTCATGTTTGATTGAAATACAGTAGAACCCCCAAAATCCGAATAATCCAAACACTTTTTTCAATTTTCTGAAAGATTTTTACTGAAAAATGAAGGAAAAATAACAATTACGAATCAGAAACAAAGCTAATGTTTATTCCTAACTTAAAAGAAGTATTTGAAGTGGTCTTTAGGAATGAATATAACACCTTAATGATTAGTAGAAAAAAGCTCAGATATCTTCTTTTTACTCTCAACTTGTTTGCCAGTGTACCGTATGAATCACTGCATGCTCTTTCCGTAGGCCTTCACAGAGCATCCAGTGCATTTGGTATATCAAGAGTATTTTACAGAATTTCTTGGATAATCCAAATTTCCCCGGAATCCAAACAAAGGTCAGCCACAATTAGTTCGGATTCCCAGTGTTCTACTGTATACATATACATGTTATGAAGTTGGTGTACACTTTTTAATGATGAGATTAACAGTCATAACAAAAAAACTTAGGCCTTTTATTATTGTCTTCATGTGACCTTTAAATGGTAAAAAGGTAATATTTCAATATTTTATTATGAAACTTAAGATAATTCCAGTCCACAACCATTTTAGAAAGTATACAGCATGAGGTTGTACATATCACAGGGAAACGTGAAACCATAAAAAGAGAGCATCAAATTAGTGGCTGAACTTTTTATAACTTAGAAACAGAGAATATTTATAATTAGGAATAGAATACATAAAAAAAATTATAGATTTGTTTTGAAGAGGCTTGCATAGCTCATCAGAAAAATACAACCATGCTGAGAAAGTAAAAGTTATAGTAATAATACTTGAGAAGTACAGATAAAAAATATTTATAATGCATGCATTTGTAAAAATTTTCATCTAACAATCAAACCATTTATTATAACCATACATATAATTTTACTTTATAGGCACAAATTTACTGTTGAACAGCTAAAATAGGAATATTCCAGCTAAGCTTCCTATTAAATAGATACTCTGGTTTTTAAAATGATTTTTAGGGAGAGGAGAGGGAATCTGTGGGAAATCACATAAGCTATAAATTATACCAATATGTATTCTTCTAATAAACAGCTTATTTTTAGACACAGCTGCTTTCATAATACATTACAGGAAAAAAATTGGGTTTTGACTGAAAAATAATTTTGATAAGAAAATGATGAAACCATTTAAAAAACCTGCCAAAAGTAAAGGAAAAATGGTTCACACTCTTATTGATGAAAAAAATTCAAGGACTTTCAAGGACCTTTTTTAAAAAATTCAAGGACCATAAAATTACATATTTTAGAACACAAAAATGCAAAGGACAAATTTAAATCAAATATTTTCAACTTTAACGTTCAAATGCGTGATCACTTACTTACTTACGACTTTCAGATGCTAAAATGAAGAATATCAAAGGCACATGTTTTGCACACCTTGCAGTTAGTGAACCAAAATCTGCAGTGCTAAGTGAGTTTCGAGATCACAATTCAAACACCCTTACTATTAGGTATAGTGTACTACTACTACATGCTAATTTTACACAAACTACTACTAAGCATTTACTTGGTAGCTCACTTCACAAACACATTAGCTGAAACAAAATTCATTAAAAAATTGTTAGCCCCACAAGAACCTCTATCCTTACTTTTGACCATTGCTTGAGATTGAAGGGGGAAAAAAAAGCAAGAGACAAGTACAAATCAACAAACCTTAATTTACATTTAAATAAATAAACTTTAAAGTACTTTAAATTTACATTTTCAGTTGCTCTGTTAAAGCCTCAATTTTTTCATAGATCATTTTGACTTCATTACCCCTTTCTTTTCTGTTTTCTTAAAACTATTGGATTCTGCAATAGATTTAAAATCCCTACTTTTTTTCAGTCTTTTCAGCTAGTTTGTCTGCAAACTTCTGCAGTGCAGAAACCAATGCAGGGTTCCCACACTTTTTTCAAAACAAAAATTAAGGACTTTTTAAGGACTTTTAAGGACTTTTTTTGAAAAAATTAAAGACCTTAAAAATATTATATTAATTATTTATCAAATATACATATACACACAGTTACTGTACGGAAAAAAAGCTAATTCTTATCTTTCTCAAAAAAACACACGATTTCACCATATTGCAAGAAGTACTGATATGATTGTATTTATTATAATACTGTTTAATTTTTAGTATAATTATGTATCTTAAAAAAATGTTACTTCTCCTTAAAAATCCATAATTACGTAAAAGTTAATTAATCATTTTCCTGAATTACATATCAAAGAATTCATAGAAGTGAGGTGGAAACGAAAATTTTCGCTTCATCAACAATGTAGGTAAATAAATATTATTTGCGAATGTAAACTCTATCAACATGCAAAGAATACACATTACGAAAGAATTTCAAATCACATTGATTTATTCAACTTAGAATTAACAGTTGAAAAAACTGACACAAAAAATATTAACAGGTAACAACAATAATTAAAAATACTAATAAATAAGAACTGAAGCTTTTTTCTAAAATTTTTTCCAAGACAGACACCAATAAAAAAATGCTGTGTTCCTATGTCAGGTTCTATATGATACGATTAAATTAAGCACAATTAATAAACAAATTTACCCTGAAACATAAACTACACAATACAATAAACCTCTGTCTCTTGGAGCAGCTAAAAGTTACCAATACGTAAGAAAACTTTCAACATCAGCAAAAACTTCACTGAATACATTTTACCATGGGGGAAAACAAGACTGAACAAACCAAAATCAAGTATTCAACAAAAAACTCTAATCAACATTAGAAATCTTCAAGAACAACCGTGCTTAACACAACTGTCTTAAATACTTACAAAGAGCTCCAGATTTCACAGCAGTATCACAAAACTATTTAAAAATATGATTTTGCTATATTTCACGTTTTTCAGTTGTTTCATTACTATAAAAATTTATTATAAAGAAAATATATGTATACAATAATTATAACTATCTCAACTGAACTTGATCACCCAAACTAAAACTAAGTTTGCCATGAAGTAAATTGATGGCTTTTAGAACAAAATTAACTCATTTTTAAAAGTAGAATGTTTTTCAACATAATTGCAGTAATTTTTTGAGCAACCAGAATAAATTTTGTCCAGATAGGATTACACACACATATTGAAATATCATACACATTTATTTAATTCCTCACGTTTTTTAGAAATATTTTTCTCTGTGGATTTAAACTCAAAACTTTTTTCTGTTACTTCTTTTCTTAGGGCATTTGATTTGAGAAAAAGAGTGAAATGTCTTTTTTCTTCTCCCCTTCATCAGCAAGAGCATCAGAAGATTGATGGGTGTTTTTAACATCCTCTTCCAAGCATTTTCTTTTAGCTTGGAGGAAATCAATTTCCTCAACCAATAGTTTTCTTTTATTATTTTATTGTTCTTCCATCTTTTCCCTCTTTTGACATTCAAGATAATCTAAATATTGTTGTCGCGCACATTGAACTGAAATTCTCATTTCCTTGATGATGGATACATCAAGTACATCCCCAGCCTCCTTAATTGCTTCAATAATCATTCTTTGAGCAATGTAGCTGTTTTCTTTTAAATTTTCTACCTCTAAAGCTTTGTTTAAGGAAAATTCTCTTTCCACAGTGGCCTGACCATGGGATAAAATTAGTATCATTTTGATAATGTCCCATAGTTTTCTATACTTTTCTTTGTCAACAGAAAAATATTGACACAATTTAATTCCAAAAAAGAGAATTCCCGCACCATCCATACACCACTATAAAACAACTTTTGCTTCAGCTGTTGGAAGTTTGTAATAAGTCGATATGCTTCCAATTTTTCCAGAAACATCGTTTTGTAATGAATTGTATCTTGTCAAAGAAATTCGAAAAATTGCAGCCATGATAAACACTGTTGTTGTTTAAAATACACAAACTAAACTGTCAAAATTAAAACTGTTAAATTCTAAACAAAATGTTCAAATTCTATTAAATCGTCCAATAAAATTTAAATTGGCACATAGCTGATCAATCAAGAAGAATCAGAACTCCCATTTGATGATGCGAGCGCCAGATACTAATTTGATCATCACTGCACAACCAAAACAATTGTAAACATATCGCTAAACCGTTTTCCTCCTGGTGTCAAAAAGTTGGCCATGCAAGGCAAGGAGAATCCAAGGTTTTGAAATCCGAAAAGGAACATTTTACTACTTTGTCCAAAAATTCCTTGAACTGAAGTAACATTTTATCTCCATCCTTAGAAGGTATCGGACTCTTATCAACTAAATATGATAAAATATTTTTAAATGATTTCAGACATCTCATGGGATGAAATACCATTTTGTTCGGGTCAAAGCAAGAGGCATTTCTAACAATATAGTATGAAATGGGACACTTTTCCCATTAATGTTTGCAACATCCTTAAAATAAACCGTTGACAGTCCCTTTTCAAGTCTAACACATCTTTGTCTGATGCCTCTTTTTTTGCTCGCTTTTTCTTCAGTAATTCATCGCCAATAAAACCGATGGATACTTTATCGGCACAGTTAAAATTTGCTACATCTGCGAAATAGAAGCTGCAAAGTGAGGATATGGAATCTATGCTTTTACACTTGTCATGTTTCAAAACTTGAAAATGTTCCAACATGTTTTTTACTAGAGTAAATAAATCACAAGCTAAAAATGGCACTAGGGGTTTGTAGCTTTGAGACAAGACTGAAAATGGCTGAAGCATTTTAGCCACTGACAGAAAGAAGTTAAGTTTTACAGTGATTAATTTGTCTTTAGCTGCTTGAGCAATAATGCAACACGACTGGCAGGTTACCTTAAGCAGATCCCCATAGTCAACTTTCGAGACATATTTACAAATGTCTCTCCATATTTCTATAGCTCTTTCTGCACATGGCACATTCTCGAGCCATCGGTGGCAGCAGAATTTCAAGGGGAATTTCTCACTAGAACTTAGCTTCATCAGGTCTCCTCTTCGGACTGGAGCATCTTTAAAAAGCCAGTGCAAAGAAGACAGTATGCTGTTGATGTCCCAATTGGTGGCCTTTTCTCCATGCTTGAAAGAGTTATTCAGGATATGTAGCCCACAGCTCCCTATGCATAGTATTTGGAAGTTATGCTGATTTTTTAAATCATTTTGCAACAGTTCGTAGAATTTCCAATTAACAAACGGTCTGTCCATTGAAACTTGAAGCAATTTAGAGAGCTTTAATTTCTGTACAGCACTATAAAAGGCAGCCAAAATCTTATCAGCATCAGAATGTCCCAGAAAAACTGATGTCAAATACTGCGTTTTCACTTCTCGATCCCCATCACGCCAATATCTCACGCCTCGACGCAGGCGCTTCGCATTGTAGGCGAAAGGAAGACTAAATTATTTTAATCAACTAGCGATAGCGGAAATTAAGGACTTTTAAGGACCTAGAACCAAAATTAAGTACTTTTAAGGGCCCTTAATTTTCAAAATAAAAATTAAGGAGTTTTTAAGGACTTTTAAGGACCGTGGGAACCCTGCAATGCAATGCAATTCAGTGTGATGTATGACTGACAATTATGATGACCCTTCAAAATTTTTGCCATATATTTATTTATGTACTAACTGAATAGGCAGTTTGTGTGAAGGGAGCACAAAAATGTACCCGACTATTTGCCATAATGAAGAGTAAAAAAACTGTATAATCTGGCGTCCCTTGCTCTTTTATGTTCAATTTTAGTAATCAAACCACTTATATTAATCCTCTATGAACGTTGAAAAAGACAAAAAAGTCTTATTAATAAGAACTAATATAAGTAAAAATTGATTACTATAGGTGCCCGTAGGATTTTTCCAAACAAGAACAAAAACTTTTTGAAAATATTAGTTATCTTAATTAAATTATTACTCATTACTTAATATATTTTTCACACTTCTGTAATTTTTCTGTTTGGAAAACATGTTGCAGAATTTTCAAAGGGGACGGCCTCCCTTTTCCTGTGTGACTCATACTAGTAGCCCTCATAGAAACAACTCGAAATGACAGAAAAAGACCAAAAGTTTGTTGAAAATGTGCAAGAGTCGCTCAAAAAGGTTTGCATGTCGATCTTCGGCAATATGGAACCGACCCTTCCATTTTAGAATCCATTTCTTCAAAGGGGACTCTATGAAATCAACGAAGACAGAAAAACCATTACCATTGGTCCTTAAAAAAGATACAAACCTTCTGCCTTGTAATAAGAGCTTTGCGTTCCTTGCATTACTGATTAAAAATATAAACTTAAAAAAATCTTAAGCAAAGTAAAATCTTGATAAAAATATCCATTGAAAAAAAAACATTAAAAGACAAAAAAATAGGAAGGCGGCAAGATAACGATTTTTTCCAATGTTTATATATTAGAACACAGAAGCATAATATTTCTTCGTTATAGAAAAAAAATTAAACTTTTGATTCCAACCAACTATTTTCATTACGGCCCAAAAAAAAAATAAAAATCGGCTCAAAGAGAAACAAAACATCAAAAGACAAAAAGAGAAAAAAAATACAAGAAATAATAAATTAAAATACCGGAAGCATAACTTTTCTTCTCACGTATGTAAAAATAATAATGGGGAAAAATGAAAATTCGCAAAAATGTGCAAAAAACGCCGGAATTTAGTACTTAAAATTAAATAAATAAAAATCTAATTAAATTTTTTTTTAAAAAAATGTATGGCATGAGCTTCCTCTTGCACTAAATCCATCACTTTACAAAATTTAATTGTATGTCAAACTGTTTGGGAGTTCATAAAGAACAAAAACCGAACATGCATGCATACATACATACAAAAAAAAATATTTTCTATAATAAATAATTTCCGTCCAATACTTTGAAGATCCCATAATTTATCAAACTGATCCGCATTCATAACAGAAAAAAAAAGAATACACGAAATTAACAAAAAAAAATGCCGACATAAAATATTAATAATAACGTCAGGTATTGCAATAATTCACCAAAAAGATCTCCTTGAAATGGAAAAATTAATTAATTCTGGTTATAACTCCTATTTGATTTTAAATCATCAAAGAAGCAAACAGTATCCAGTGTGGGTGCTAATTTTTTTTATTATTTTTTTTTTTTTTGTATAGACAGATGAAAGAAAATTTACGATCTCACAAATTGTCTGAATCTCTTTGGCACGATGCCAAATTCCTATGTGTCTTCCACATTTGAGTACAATTAATATTTATCAACTGACTATTGTATAGCAACGGATTCGAAAACCCTCCGAGTTTTTGCGCATGCGCCGGGCGGAGTTATTTTCATCAAAATACCGGGAAAGTGAAGAATGGAAGGGTGATGTTTACTGAGCGTGAACTAACAAAGAACTCCGGAATTGCGCTCATGTGACTCATTGCCTGACACCCCATTCCGGTGTAAAATTATGAACTATCTAATTTAACTAATAAAGGGAACACGATCCTGTTCATACACGAAGTTTGGGTTCTACGGAAATTTAAATGTAAACATCCCGCTGCCTGGTGCATGCGCAGAAACGCGGATGGCCTCCATTTCTGATTGTCAGTACATGAGCGATTTTCATTGGTAGTCATCGATGTTTTATTTTACTTTCTATAAAAGACCAGCGAATATTATCTCGTCTGATAAGAATTATCAAAACAAAAAAATTCCAGTTTTAGAATAAAATTTCCCGGGTTTTTTCGGATCTCAAGGAATCCCCGGGTCATAGCGAAACCGTACCCTTTTCTGCCAGCCCCCATCCTAGACAGAGAGGAAATATTGGTGATTGACAGTGTTACCATAGCAACACCCTTTTTTGCCACCCCTCCCTCTTCCTCCAAACTAGAGAAAAGAATAGTGACTGACAGCGCTCCCATAGCAACACCCTTTTTCCGGTGGTGGAATTCTCAAGACAGAGTACATTTCGAATTTTTCACGGACTTTTCAAGGACCCAACAAAAAAATCAAGTACTTTTCCAGGGCCCCGAGTACGGCAAATAAAATTCAAGGAGTTTTCAAGGACCGTGGGAACCCTGTTCACACATTAGGCAAATAATAATCCAGAAGAAATTCAATTTTTACAAGAGCATCATATTCGACATATATTTAAGTCTGGACAAAATTTTAATGCTCTACTTTTTTTTTTTAAATTATTTACTGGCTCCTATAAATAGACTGTTATAAAAGAGATTAGAATTGGTTCAATTTTGCATAGTGGTCAACACTTCAATATACACTTATCTATAATGAGCTAGAAATCCACAAAATAGTCGTTGATTGCCAATGCCATGATTATTCCTTGATGAAACTTCTACTAAAACTATTTACTTACCAACGTTAATAAAGCACAAGTCAAGCTATCCCTGTCCTGTCGAAGCATTTAAGGTCAATTGAAAAGTGGTTGTCACGGCAGCTTGGATATATTGAAGTTCAAAGTCTAATAGTCATCACTGGCTATACACATACCTCTCTTAAAGAAGGTACATTCCCACTAGAGTGGGATAATTCAACCCACACCATTACTATAACCACGAGAAGCGAGAACCCATCTACTTATCCAGCCACTTCTCATCCACCTACTTATGGTGCCTCCCATTGTGGTTACCAACATTAATAAGAGGAAAAGGAGCCAATTTCCATTTTTCAAGCAAAACAGAATCTCTCACAAAAATTTAACAAAAATTTCAACAGATTTTCTAAAAACAAATCAAAGAAAAACAACTTTCAAATTCATATTAATTTCAATTCCTACTTTATCTAATATTTAACTGCTTTCAAAATTTTTAAATATCAATATGATTTCTACAGTTTGAAAAGAAGCCAATATGTCTTCAAATTATTCATAATCAAAAAGATTTTAACGTGGTCGTCTAAAAGTTTTTTACGTCGACTTCCAACACTAGATGTCGCTGATCGCAACTCGGCGAAAGCGATTTGCCTACGTATCTTGTTACCCTGCATTGCCTTCTCAGAGTTGAAAAAACGTTGTGCGCATGCGCTCTGACTGAATCTTGGAAAATTTTCTCTGTACATAACGTTGACGATATCATCAGAGCGCATGCGTATTACTATGTAGTTGTAATCGTATATGAGTAATTTCGTTTACGCGTGAATAGCAAAGAGGGGTGGGTGGGTGAATAAGCTCCCCTTACAAAGCGTTAAACGTGTTTCCTTATCGCAAACAAAATGATAGTAGGATGCTTTACGGCAGGTTCGGCTACTTTTTTCCGTAAAAAGCCATTTTTAGAATTATATTTATCAAAATAAAAATTTGAGACCGGAAGTCTGCAACTCGAACTGAGAAATATGCATTTGGAAAATTGAGTCTAAAATAATTTTTTTTTTTGCTAAAATTTATTTTATTTTCCCTTTTTTAAGTTAACAAAATACACTGCAATTCAATTATCTATTTTGAATTTTACAATAGCCGTAATTATAATCATAAGATATAATTGTTAAAGTAAAAATAAGTTATTTAAAACATTTTTACATATAAATTATCATTTTTCTTTCGTCAGGCAGTATGCTTGGACTTCAAATATTTTATATGCTTAATTTGTATGAACAATAAAATTAAAATATATACTTAACAAAAAAGACCAATATCAAGTTTCTAATGATACTTTGTTGCTGAATTGAAGTTTTCATGACACCATGTGAAGATTTTTTTATCGTAGTTAAATTTAATTTAATTTTTTTTATACTATATTATTTACTAACATGAAAAGAGTCGCAATTATGCCTTGAAAGAACCATGCTTTACAGAAAATACTTTAAAGAAAATTGGAAGTTCAAATCAATCCACATGTTGCCGGAATATAGAATGCAGAAAACTGGAAAGCACGCACGTTTCCTAGGCATTCTATTGAAACCCAAATGACAAAGTGGCAAAGTTTGAAAGAAATCGTCCATTCAATTTTATAAGAAATAAAATTAAGTGCAAATCAAAATAAAATTATTTCCTTCCTTGATGTAACATGTAGGTTCACATTTTATTTCGTTTTCTTTACTAAAAAAGACAAAAACTTCAATATGTGTAACTTTCAATTTACTTTACGTATTTTGAATAAAAGATTTTTTACGGCATTTTTATTTTTTCAGAATAACATTTGAGTTTTTGAGGAATGCACGTCTTGTAAATAATAGAGCCTTATGATCTTTTTCATACTTTGTCTAAATAGCATTTGTCATTCTATAGAATGGCTAGGTATTATATACAATGCCTATGGAAAGTATATAATAAATATCATATTTCATTCTTTGCCTAAAAATGACCGGCATTCTATAGAATGCCGGCGTTTCATACATTGTCAGTAAAACCTATAAGAAATAGAAGAGTGTCGTTTTCACACACATTCTGGATTAGCATTCATAATATATATAAAGAAACCCAATTCCACTGAAGATCCGTCGTGTATGGGGCCTGTTGCACGCTAAATCATACGTAGTGGTCAAACATCCTCCTGTTGGTGTGGCGTGGAAGTTTGGAGAGGGGGTACCAGCTCAGGTGTCGTTCTCGTCATCTGACCGTGGTTCAAAATTACGAGGTCCGTCCCAAAATATCCCTCGTGTTGCTTCAAAACGGGACGTTAATATAACTAAACTAAACCTATCGAATTAAATATGATGCATAGATGATAGGCCAGGAAGGAGAGACGTGAATAATCTCTGATAAGTTAGAACCATGACTGTCTAAAATCCAAAATATTATTGTTTCATTTTTTTCCATCTAAAACGTATTTCTGTTCTGCATACTTCTCAAAATCTTGTAATATAAATGAGAGTAAAAAAAAAAAAAAGGACTTAAATATGCAACAATATTTAACTCTGACAAAAAAAAATTAATTTACGACATAAAAGCAAATTAAATTCCAAATAATTTTAATGCTGTCTTTTCATTCAATTGAATTTCTTGAAAGTACAACCCGAAGCTGATAATTTTATTTTCATGGGATTCGCTAACAACGTGACACATATCTGAATTGATATCATTAAATATTATCAATAATGAAATAAGCAGAAACAGTTAAGAAACATATTTCAATTATATAATTAAATTCAAAATTATAAAAGAAAATTACGAACTGTTTTACTGCTACAATTTTCAGTAAAAGCATTTATAAAAAATTAAAATTAATATCCTTATTCCATTCCTTACTTGCAAGCCAACTTTTTTACTGTTTCGTTTACGAAGTGTATAAGGAGAAAGTCTTGCAATCGTCAAAAAATTCGAACTCGAGATGTTGACGAATCTCCACGTTTTAGACCTCCCCGAGTCCGAAAAACACAATTTTGGTATCATGTCTGTCTGTGAACACGATAACTCAAAAACGGTTAGACCGAGAGGGATGAAATTTAGTATTTGATCTTTACACACAATTTGTAGTTTTCTATTCAAATTTTGTACAAATCCGTCCGCGGGAAGTCTGTCTGTCCGTGTTCATGTGAATACGATAAGTCTAAAACTAAAATAGCTAGATGGATGAAATTTGGTATACAGTTTTATCAACAGAAATGTAGGTCCGTAGCAAATTTTGGATCAAATCAGCCACAGGGTTGACTGTCTGTTGGTCTGTATAATAGCATACTTTTTAACACAATAACTCCTAAACGCTATGACTTAGATAAACAAAAATTGGTGCGAGGTCAGCTAACATTAGTTACAGATCCGCTACCAATTTTTGTTTCAATCGGTTCATAAAAAGGCGTTCAAATTGCATATTTGGTTTTCTTCGCCATACTGTGACGCAAAATAAAAAAAAGTCTTCAGGCTCTTTTAAATAAGCTTCGATTGCACGCATTTCGCTTATACACGATGCAATTTATTAAAAACACAAACATTGCCTTTTATAAGTATAGATTAAAAATTGACCTCATTGTTTTCTGTGTAATAATGACTTTTGCTTATTACAGATATTCAAAGCAAACACTGTTTATATACATCAATTATTTCAGGTTTATGCATGCCATGCATTACAATTAGCAATACATACTTTTTCTGATAGTGTCATTGAGGTCCTGAAATGTACCTATTTTTAATTTCATCTAAATCTTAAATTTTTGCTTTTCTAAACTTGAATGAATCGGTAAAACTTTTATTCTTGCATATTAATTTTTAAAAGGCATCGTGTGAATCTATATTTTACTTAGTGATGTGGAGTGAGAAAATACCCAGTGCATAGGTGAATATGTTTTGGGTCAATGCCTAAAAACTGGGTATTTTCTAACAAAAGCCTGTGAATGGTGATTCAAAATGAAAAACATAAAATTTATAAATACCCCAAAACTGGATATTTTGCAAAGATAAGTATTTGTTAATAGTGATTCAAAATAAAATTTATAAATACTTAAAAATTGGGTTTTTGGTTATAAAAACTCCTTTTGAATGGCAATTCCAAAACAAATTTATAAATATCCTGAAAATGAGTATTTTTCAAAAAAGTTACTGATGATTCAAAATGAAACATGTATAATACATAGTTTAGAAATTAACATTTTGACCAAATTTTTATTAAAAAAACAATTGCTATTAGGGCTGAGAATGAAATATTTTAGAACTTAAATGGGATCAAAGGATAATTTACTTTTTCTCGTTTGAAGCGCTTACAATGGAATAAAAATTTTTAACACCGTTGATTTTGCATAGAGCACCAGTGAAGCCTCCGATTCTTAATTTATTTACATTGCCATACTACAAGTCAGCCACTCTTTTTTTGATTTAGTGAAGAGTTAGTCACTCACTTCTCGTGTATTAATATCACTAAATTTTATGCTGAAAAATGTTTAAAAAAACAACATGAGTAGTGACATGCCAAATTTAAGTATTGAGGTTCATTATCCAAATCAACTGCACCTAGCTAGTAAAATGTGTGTGTGTCTAGTAACATCTTAAAATAATACAACAGTTTCAACAACAAGAAGTAAAGCTGTTAGAACTGAAACATCTGCTAACTTTTCATCAGAAATGCCTGGTTCCTTGATTAATTTATGCGAAAAGAAAAATTCAATAAATAATTGAATCTTTCATTTTAGTTTCCATTATCAGCTATTTATCATTTTGAAACCAAACATAGCATTTGAATTTTTTTATTATACCTATATATATATAAAATAACTCTCTTTTTTCTAAAAAGCAGCAGCAAATACATTATTTTTCATTTAATCATTGTTAATAAAAAAAATGACATTTAAGATGCATTATATACTATTGTTTGTATTTTCTGATTAAAAGTTTGAGCTTTTATAGAATTTTAAAAGTTGTAACGGGATAAAATATTTCTAGTTTCACTTTTTTTTACATAGCCTTTTGCCCAAATATATATTGTATATATATTTTATTATATAGCAATATCATAATTCACACCAGTACATGTATTTTATATGAATAGAGTTTAATTGCAAAATGAATACTCTATTTTGCATATTTAATCAGATAATTAACACTTTGTGGATCAGAAAATAATGATTTGTTTTGCTTCTTTCGATTAACTCAATGTGAGGTGTAGTAAATTTGGCGCTTGATCATTGTCGCCTCTGGGCTCTAGCCCAATAAGCCCATTGGATAAGACAGCCCTGATTACATTGATGTTCTTTTATCTTGTAATTTCGATTATTTCTTGTGAAAACTTCAGAAGCGATATTATCTAAATGATTTTCATTGATTCGAAATTTGCATGCAGTAACTTTTAGTTATGGATGTAAAAGTTGGTTCAAAACTTTAAAATGTAATAAAATTTTGAGATTCTAGAAATAATGGAGTTAGAATTTTTTTTCTTCCTGTGATGTACTGTGTACTACTCCAAAGGTTAAAGCATAAATGAAATTTCAAGCCTGTAGATGAAAAATTAAAAAAGTTATCCCATGTGCGGCATTCGGACAATACCGAATATTTCAACTAAAAAAAGAAGAAAAATCACACAAATTTCACTTTAAAATGGTTGTCAAAGGGTAATAAAATATTATAGAAGCCTTTTAAAGGGTGAAAAAGGATTAAAAACAAGAAATTACTTGAAAAACAAAATTCACCACCGAGCTTCATTTTGGAAAGGACGATGATTTCCTCGATTTTTTTTGAAAAAACTAAAAAAACTAAAATGATTCCATGCCAAAACGAAAGATTCTTGCAACGATTATATTTCTAAGAAAATCGAGAATCAAATTAAAAAACAGCATGCACTTTCGTCAATTATTGAATTAATAGGAGCTGTTCAAAGTTGGTGTCCGGTATAACGGATACCAGGTCTGAAGGGGTTAAGACTTTACAGAATGAAATCCAAAGTCTCACAGAAACGAGACTCAAGTGTTCGAAAGATTCTCCCCAACTCAACCTTAACCTCCGTGAACCCTCCTTATATATAGACTGCGTATTTATATAAAACAATTTATGACTTTCAGGGTCCCAAGCGGTTCTCTACCGACCCTCAAGAAATTAAAGCCATTTGCCTACCTCAAAATTTCTATATATGTCGCGCTACAAACCGAAACTGGACCACTATTCGTTGGTGTGGAGTGGAAGTTTGGAGAATGGCGTGGCAACTCATTTGTTCTCGTCATTGGTCAACATTCAAAATTACGAGGTATGTTCCAAAACTGCCTTCGTATAGCTTAAAACCTTGATGATAATCTAACATAAAACAACGCTGTAACAAAGAGTAGACAAAGAGTAAATTGGAAATCTAGCATTGACGTTCCTTTATCTTGAAATTTCAACTATTTCTAGAGTCAATGCTTGCTAGTTATAGCAGAAAATAATATCTCACGTTAGTGTGGAGTGGGAGTTTGGAGAATGGTACATTTAAAATGGAAAGATTAAAATTACGAAATCCGTTCCAAAACCGCCCTCGTGTAGCTTAAAAACTGGACGTCAATCTTATATGAAATAACAGCATAACACAAAGTAAATTAGAAACTCCAGTATTATTACACTGATAATCGTTTATCTTGTAATTGCGATTATTTATGGTGACAACTTCAGAAAATATTATCTAAATGAATTTCATCGATTCATTGATGCCAAATTTACATGCAGCAACAAAAAGTGTAAATAATATTTCGCTACTTTTTGGCTCAAAATTTTAAAATGTAATCAAATTTTGAGATTCTAAAAGTATTGCGCTGAAATTAGATAAATTCTAAAAATAATGATATTAAACAAGTAAATATAGAATTAAAATAAGCTCGATTATGATGCTTTTCATAAATATGTCATAGGTTTCCGCTTTTCTTTATAAATATATAAATAGGGAGAGTATACTTATTCTCCTACAGTTTTGGTAGATTCATTCGAGTCCACAAAAAATAAGTAAAAATTAAATATTCGCATAATTGATGTATGTTTAATTTTTAAACACAGCACGAAATGACCCATATTAAAAATGAAATGTAAATATTTTTATTTTCTAGCAAATGAAAAAAATATTCTAGAAATGTTTACTGTATTTAAAAATATGGAGAATTTAAAAAATTGTGTTTGATAATTTTAATATGAGTGTAACTGTTCTTAAGTTCTCATCAAATGTTTATTTGCATGGAAAATTTCGGTGTTGTCGCTGTATGTTTATTTGTAAAGCACAATTTTATTTGATGACAAATTGTACTTATTCTTTCTTTTGAGTTTATTTACAAGGGTAGAAGTTACTGCTTTGCACTTCTCTCAATAAATAGTTGCGTTTTCATTTCATTATTGGTGATCCATAACTTTGAAAAGGATGTGATTATTATTCAATCAAGAAAAGTAATTCTATATAAGATAGCCACAAATGCTAGAATAGCTATTCAAAATAATCTTCTATATACATTATATTTAATTAAATCTTTACATCTTGTTTAAATCAATAATTTTATTATTGAGTAATGTAAAAATTTAGACAGCGCAGATAGATGGAGTTAACTACGATTATAAATCAGATTGGCGACTTGGCAAAAATAATTAGGGCCCACACTATCTATAATCGTAACATTAATTACATTAATAAATTATATGTATTTACAATTTTATATTTAATTATTGTAATTTAAATCCATAATATTTTAATTATATGATTAATTATTTTTTCATTATATATTTCATTTTCCGCTTTTAATAAATCCCTTTTAACACTCTTTAATTTTTTTCTATGTTTTAAAATAATTTAAACATGTTTAAAGTTATTTGATTTTACTTGTAAGTTAAATATTATACCTATAAGAGATGACCGTTGGTAGATTTTGGGGCTATTTTATTTAGCTTTCATGAGAAAGAGTTC
Source organism: Araneus ventricosus (assembly GCA_013235015.1). NCBI lineage: Eukaryota > Metazoa > Arthropoda > Arachnida > Araneae > Araneidae > Araneus > Araneus ventricosus. Next base: position 19,954 of record BGPR01001358.1, on the reverse strand, counting down.
TTTTTTCTCTCCCATATTTCCCTGGGAGCCCAAATTGTCTTCTTGTTTTAAATTGGCCCTCTAGCCATCGGCAAGCTGCAACCCGCTCAGTCCTGCCACTGTATATAATAAGAGAGCTTACAAAGAAATCTGTTAATCGCAGACAGTCAGAAACGAAGAACTCCCCTTCTCTCGGCAGAAAAAAAAAAAAAAACTAAAAAATCTCTCACCCCAGTAAGGCCGCTTTATTACTATTCGACCTTTGAGAAGAAGAATGCAATACAGCTGGCAGGAAGGAGGAGGGATTCTTCATGCTTCTTGAAAGAATCTATCGTTGTATTCAAGGTTTTCACATAGGGTTGCACGCATCTATACACACAGGACAAAATACGCTTTTCAAAAATTTGCCATTTTTTTTGCTTTTTTTCATTAAAAAGAATCTTGTAGTTGGAATTATTAAAACTCTTCAGTTATTTATTTTCTTCTCAAAAATAACAAATTAGCTTTATTTTCACTAGTGAAAGAGGTCCAAGAGCATATCTGACACAGCACTTTGGCGCCATCTATCTTCACTTGCATTGCTAAAAAGAATTATCTACAATAAATGACATATTTTGGGTTTTTGATTTTAAAAATATTAAAAGAGCATTTTAATTTGTTCAGCATTACTTATAAGTGATATTTCGGACCATTTGTCAAAATTTTGATCAACAATACAAAGCGGTATGATATGATTTTGTAATTTATAAAGCTTTGACCGACCACCTAAGTGAAATTAGCTGACTACACAAATTGTATTGATTATTTAAATACAATTTAAATGTTCTGGACCACCTTAATAAAACATGGTTATGAGAAAACAATCAATTTAAGATGTTAAATTCTTTTTGCAATTAAAACAGGTTTAAACCGGTTTACACATCATCTAATGCTTCACTAACAGTAAGAACATGGTTCTAAGTAAATATGAAAATCACTTTCAAAAATGAAATAATGTGGGAAAAATACATATATCATCAGAATGAATTCAAATTACAAAAATAAACAAACTTCAAAAAATATCTTCACAAAAAAGAATAACCAATTTTAAAACGCAGAAAATTATAAATTCCTACCAACCCCATTCTTATATTTCCAGTCCTAACATGTAAACATGGAACCAAATGCTAAAAAATAATGTTATTGCTTTCTTCGAGAGAAACATCATTTTTTTGGAACCTTCATCTGAGCTTTGGAATGTGTTTATCATCTTCGCTCGTTTGTTTGTCTGCTGCTCTGAGTATGTCATCCACTCAAGAATCTTTACATCACCCTGGTTTTTGGTGGGAATAGTCTGGCAGGGCTTCAAGTAATACCCTAGGGCGCTGTAAGACGAACTTTTTCATACAGTACCCGACATTGAAAACATTATTTACTCTATTAATAACTAATTTATTAAATTTGGCCGGAAAACGCGAGATAAACACATGGAGCACCAGACGCCATGATATTTGTTTGATTTTTTTTTGAACAGGAAAACCTACAGTTATGATTAAGCTCAATGAGTTAATGAAATAAGAGAATACAAAAGGATACTAACAATGATTGAAAAATTTGACTTATGAGTCTAAAATTATTTAAATATAAATTTTGAGAAGGTCACAGAGTTTCACCATGCATTTATCTTCTTACTAAAAATACTTCGAAACTTGCTCAATTCATCCAAGTATGATGAACTGAACTAAAGTGTCAATCATTCCGATCTTGAATGAAACGAAGAACGAAAGTTGTTTGTTCTCGTGCGGGTTTTCGTTCGGTTGTTTGTTGAGTTCTGAATGATATAATTCTGCTCTAATATCAAAACTTCGTAATCCTCTGTTTCAAAATGGAGAGTAGGGAAGATCCAAAGGGTTATAGATGAGAACTGAATATTGAAAAAAACTTGGGAAACCATTCGAGAAGATGAACATGGGCTCTGACATCAAGTTTGGAAGAAATTGTTCATAAATCTAGAAGGAAGAGATTGATGGAAAAGAAAAATTTGAAACTTGGTATGATGCGTCATCTTTATGTTATCATTGATTGCTCAGAAGCTATGTTAGAACCCGATTTAAAACCTACCCGGTACTTGTGCACCTTGAAGTTACTAGAGAAATTCATTGAAGAATATTTTGATCAAAATCCAATCAGCCAGTTGGGAATGATTATTACTCAAAATAAAAGGGCTGAAAAGTTAACCGAATTGGCCGGCAATCCTAAACAGCATATTTCTGTTCTACAAAATTCTGCCAAAATGAAATGCTCTGGCGAGCCATCTTTACAGAATGCTTTAGAACTAGCCATGCAAACTCTGCGTTTCATGCCCACTCACACCAGCAGAGAAATACTGGTGATATTTGGTAGCTTGACTACATGTGATCCGGGTGACATATACGAAACTGTTGATTCTCTCGTTTCGCACAATATTCGTTGTTCCGTCGTCGGATTGGCTGCCGAGTTAGTTGTATGTCGAAAAATAACAAAAGCAACTCAGGGCTCTTACAATGTTGTTATTGATGATTCACATTACCAAGAATTGTTATATGATCAGGTATCGCCTCCTGCAGCTACCAGCAGCACAGAATCTTCATTGATCAGAATGGGTTTCCCTTACCATCAAAGCAAGAGCGAGGGCAAACCATCAATGTGCATGTGCCATTTAGATAGCAAGATGCCTCATGAAGGATTTGGGACTGATGGTTATTATTGTCCTCAGTGCAATAGTAAATATTGTGAACTGCCAGTCGAATGCAAGGCTTGTGGTCTGACTCTGGTATCTGCGCCACACTTGGCTCGTTCGTTTCATCACTTGTTTCCTTTAGACTGCTTCAATGAAGTGGCTGTTGCAAGTCTAGAACCGGGAAAATATTGTTATGGTTGTCTAACAACATTTACAGAACAGACTGTGTATCAGTGTAGTGTTTGCAAGAATTACTTTTGTTTGGAATGTGATCTGTTTATACACGATTCTCTACATACTTGTCCTGGCTGCTCAAGTTCTAGGAGACAATGAATTTCATTGTCTGTAAATTAAGCTTTTGTTTTGTTTTTTATCAAATGTTCCTTGACACATTTTTTCATCAAAATTTAAATTATAAATTTCATAAAGTTATGTATTTACAGTGTAATATTGGATAATTATTTGTTATGAACCATTTCATATTCATTTCGTAATAAAATAAGGTATAAGGAAAGGTGTATTTTTACTATATCACCTACTAATATATGTACTTAAGTGGGTTTCTTTTTGCTGCAAAACAAGGTAAATATATATATGTTACTATTATTTTTATGTTTGGGGGGGGGGGGGGGTTTCTGTTAAGATGCTAACAGCTAAAATATGCTGTGTACCTTTCTTCAGTTTTACAGTATATAGTACTTTCTTCAGTTTGTCAACTGCCATGCTAATAGAAAATAAGTGTTTTTACATGTAAATGTGTGTTTTGCATATAAATCACAACTCTAATTCAAAAGGAAATTTTCTTTTTTGGAGGGATATGATGAAAAAAATCATGTGGATTTTTAAAGGCCATAACTGCAGTGTCAGAAAGAATGTGGATTTGTTAAGAAATTTAATTTCTGTTATATGGAAACTGTTTTTCACCTTTCATACCTGGAAAATAGAGAAAATCTGTTTTTTGCTTGTTGACAACTTATATTTGGAACTTCTATTCAGGCCTCCCCAGAGAGGGGTGTAGTAGGAGTAAAATCCCCGGGCTCAGAGAAGGGCCCGCCATCCTGGAAAAATAGTTTTTGCATTATTATTATTTTCACGAGTGTTTTATTATTATCCATATGAATGGGACCTTCTTCTTTCTAATCCTTCTGATCTGAATTGGATCAGATCCATGAAATGGTTCGCCTTCATCACCTCCAACACGAAATCTGGTCACTTAAGCAAGTTATCATACACCAAGGAAACACAGTCAAGTAGATGTGGCGGAGTGGCCTCAATCATGTTGCACTTTGTGCAGATATTGAACTTCTTATCACCACAAGAGAATCTGAGGGTTTTTAAGTGACCGGATGATAAGCGAGCCAAAGCTGTTTGGTCTTTACTATCCCCCTTAACCCTTTGTGGCGCAGTGTGCCAGCTGATGGCTCACCTAATTTCACTCGCTTCTCAACCGTTAAATTCATCTATAAATGGAAAATAATAGGTTTAGGATAGGACTAATATTACTCTTTTTAGAATGTATATAGCAACCTTATGAAATTTTGTTTCTAAAGTTTGGGAAAATTCCTTAACTCAGAGATAAGAAATTTTTTCAGTTTTGGACGATTACAATTTTAGCAAATTAACTCGAAAATTTTCCTCCGACATTCTTCAAGTTTTAATTTATGATTTTCTGTAAGATTCAACACTATTTTTTGAGTGTATCAAGGTGACTGTACATAAGGGGGTTCTCATATGAGGGTGGTGACCCCAAAGAGGGACAACCCCCCGTCAGAATGAAGCAAGTTTTGTAGTTTCTATGTCTAGACAATAAACTGAACCCATTCATGATGTTTTTTCATCAAATTTCAAAAAATTAAATGCCTTGGGCCGCTAAGGATTAAAACATATGGCAGCGCCCGGGCCTTCACTACCATACCATGAATGAGCTGGTGGATGCCTCCAAGAAATGTTAAAAAGGGCCTTTCTTCTTGAGCATATCTCAAGGTAGGTCAAGGGTTCTACATAGGCCTGAGGCATGGTAGCACCTTATTTAGCAAGACTATCAGCAATATCGTTGTATTTTAAATTTACATGTGATGGTATCCATTGTAGATATCCTAAGTATTGCACAGGGTCCTGAGTTTGTTAAAGAATGAGGCCTAGTATGAGTTAAAATATATTTTTTGCATTTTTTTTCTCTGAATATAAAACTTGAACATTCTCATCATATTATTAATAGAAATTACAGAAGATGACTAGAAGTCAGATCTTCATAACTATATTTGATGTGACTGAGTAATTAGAAGAAAGAGCTCCATGTGCTGATAAGTCACCATAGTCATAATTTGCAACAGGAAGGGAAGACCAGATTTCACAATTTTGTTTAAAATTACTTTTATTATTTTTTTTTCTCTATATATGAGATACTGAAATCAATCCTGTTGAAAGTGGTCTGTGATTAAATGTTTTAATATCTGTTACTAAAAAACTGTTTATTAGAAATTAAATTAAATTAGTAAAAAATATCTTGTTTTGGAAGTCGAGAAGAGAAAATTTGGCCCCTACAGGGCTTAATATAGCCCTGGACATATGTAAATATAACTATAGTAAATTAATTAAACTAATATATATGCATAAAAACCATTATTAGAGTAATTTTTAAAGAAGTATTTTTGTTTTTAGTAAATAATTTTATTTTATGCTTTTCCTGTATCATTATTCTCCTCCTCCCCTTCTGTCAAACTATAAATTTGATTTTTTTTATGGATAGCGTTATTTGCAGGTACTGTACCTACAGATAAAACGTTATTTGCAGGTATGGTACCTACAAATGAAATGTTATTTGCAGGTATAATGTGCCAATGTCCGGTTCTTGCCTGATCGCCGTAGTTGAGCAGCATCGGACGCTGTCAGTACTTGGGAGGGTGACCGCCTGAGGAACACTGCTTGCTGTTAGCTTCATTTTTGAGTTCTTGACTCAAGGACTTGGATAGTTATACCCAGGGATGAGATTTTTCCGCTTTTTAGCTGATTTCCGCTTTTTTGTTATTTTGGAGAAATTTTCGTTTTTTTCTCTCAAAATTCCGTTTTTTTCTTTTTCTTTCGGATTTCCGTTTTTTTTTTTTTTTTCCCGCCGCAAAAATTTACATTTTCTTCCGAAAATTCCGCTTTTACACAAAGAAAAGAAACTTTTCTATCCTCCGTTTTTGAAAGAAAATTCTGGGAAAATATGCTCGACCATGCGGCTTGACTCCACCGGCTAGGAAACTAGCTGATTCATCATCTATTGACGAATCAACATTATATCGGCAAGCTCTACAAGGATGAACATTCCAACATACTCTGTGCCATTCAAAGTATTAAGTACCACCTTTTTGCGGAAAACAAAACCTCTGTGGCATATTTTGCAAAAAAAAAATTTTTTTTTTTTTGCATGAACATGTTGAAAAAATTGGTTGAAAACTTAAGGTCATCTTGTAGGGCATACCAAGATGAGGAAATAATAAAAAAATGGAACAAAAACAAATAAATTAACTACATAAAAAAAAAAGAGAAACTCCTGTCAAAAGAGGTATTCTGTCTTGTGCCCAATAAACTGTAAAATAGCTGTCATGGCTTCAAGGCACAGAGGCATGGGGCGGTGTTCTGTCAAAACAGGTTAAGCAGAGAATAAGACATAAAAAAATCTTCTCAAAATAAAAAATAAAACCGATGATTTACCTAGGCATTCTAGAGATAATGTAGTCCCGACAACTATACCAGTAATTAAACAAAGAGATACTAATGGAGACTGTGCAAAAACTTTAACCTCTACTGAAAATAAACTTGCAGAGGGTATAAACACATCCTTTATTGAAGAAAAATCTGTTAAAGATAGAAGCCCTCCAAAACAAGGGCTGAAGCGTGTTAATGGAGATCTGTTACCAACAAAAGCCACACAAATAAAAAAATGAAAGGAAACCACTTCTTTAACAATTAAGGAAATGTTTCAAATAGCAATAGTGCTAAATGAATCTGTCATTGTAACTGTACAATTTCTCGGCCCCTCTCACTTTATAAGGTACAAAATCATTGTGCTGTTACTTTTGAAAAAAAGTATAAAAATAAAAGAAATAAAACAGAATTCAGTATATGATACATTATTATAATTTATAAAGAGCTTACTTGACACAAAAGCACTAAGTGTGTAAAAAGCACTTTACACAATTGCATGAAGCAAAACGAAATTATTTGTTCTTATTTTTATTTATTTTTTAACCAACTTTTATCAAAAGGCTATTAAATATAATTCTTCTCAGACTTCTGTTAGGTGAATGTTGCATCTCAGTGATGCACAGGTGGTAAATATGTTTTAATGTCTAATTTTGTATTTTCTGATGCCCCTGATGATGTGTTAAACTTGTTTGTTAACTTTTAATGCGAATGATTTAATAATAATTTAATATTCTTTTTCTTATTTATACATACTGAATTATAAATAATAAAGTTATTAATTATTATAATGTAATATTTTCATCATGTTGCATGTTCTGATGTTTTACTTCTTAAAAACATCTTTCGCGTATAAATTATGGTACAATTTTTTTTCGCGTATGTTTTCAGTCTTTTTGCTTTTTTGCCAATCTCATCCCTGTATACCATATCAAGTGGAATTAGTTTCAATGGGTAAAATATGTGCGGATAAAATATTATTACTGTTTAAGAATAAATAATGAGTTGTCGTGAATTTTTTCTCTAACCTTCGTAAGTTAAAAAAGATTTTTTAAATATAATTCTAGACAATATTTCTCATTGCTGGACTTACATTCAAACCGTTTCCTTATTTCTACAAATATTTAATAGTTTGTTTTTAATTCACTGTTAAAAACTGAGGTAGAGAGATGCTGTTTATTATCGAATTCTAGCTATTTTTGGATAATGAGATTAGCAGGTACTATATCTTTGGGTAAAACATTATTTATTAGGCATTGTACATTATGTTCAATTTAATTTTTCTTCTATAGAAGTAACTGAAGAGACCTCAAAGCAAATATCTGTATGGAAAAGGGAGTAGGAATTGAGTTATTTTAAATATGCTTGAAAATTAACAAGGTTTAGAAAAAAAAGAGCAAAATCAAATAAAATATTGAATTTATAGACATCTCTTGTAAACATGATTAGCAAAAATTCAAATTCTTAAACAGATTGTTTAAGTAGCTGCTAGTACAAAAAAATGCACTGAACTTGTTGTCCTGATTTGAATCCAGGATCTTTGGGTTAGAAGGGAAGTGCTTTACGACCATGCCACTTAGCCATGAGATGAAGAGGTACAGGGTCATTTATTTTCTTCTTTAGCCTCTCGCCCTTTGTTAAAATTTTTTGTGACAGTTAATTCTGCATTTTCTTCAACGTAAATTTGCATTTTGTAAATGGGATTATAGCAGATTTAAACTATTAACTTTGGGGAGAGAGTTTAAAAAAGCAAAGAGAAGTTTAAAATTTCATAAGACATCCTTCAGGTCTTTGGAGCTCATCAGGATCGGAAATTTCATTTTTATTGATAATTTGCCATGAGGTTTAATTTTATGACTGAAAAAAATCAGTAAATGTATTTGCTCTACCAAATTCATTTAAATTTATTCATTATTTGTACAGAAGTGTATTAAATTTGTCAAAATCTGCAAATCCTTAGGTACAGTATACCTGCAAATAACATTTTATTCGTAGGTACAGTACCTGCAAATAATCGCTTCCTTTTTTTATACCTAATATGTCATCTAACATTTGGTTAATCTTTATATTTTTTCAATTACATTAAAACTTCTTTAATCCTTTAACTGTAGGTACTTTCTTATATATGTGGCTTATAAACCACAACCGCAGTTAAAGAGTTAGCAGCCACCCCTACATAATGGTCACCCCTTTGGACAGCCTTTTTGTTTGGCCTCGGAATTTTGGCCTGTAGACATAATGTTAAAATAACTTCTAGGGATGGCCACTCAAACCCAACTGGATTAGTCTCCATTTAACTTGAAATACGTTCTTTTTGTTTCTCTGACCTTGGACATTTTATTAAGAGGAAAGAGCGAACAAAAAAATTCACACACTCGGGAACAACACTGGGATTCAGATAAAAATTTATTGCTTCTTTCGCAATGTGAAGGGGAAAGTGAATTTTGGCATATGTCAGGGTTCAGCATTCAAGATTTCATTTATGCATTTCAGGTGAAGATTTGAGCTCTGACAAAGAAACTGTTGGTAGGAGTTGTGACAAAAGCAAATGAAACTTTTATCTCTACAAACTTTTGAAAAAATAGATAATTACTGCCCATTCTTCAACAACTACTGATGAAATGATTCAATATTTATTTTTCCTATTAAAGAAAATGAATTTGAAAAAAAATAGGGATGTAACAAATAGTGATTTGGGCAAATACCGAATATGCAGCCAAAAATCAGGCCGAATTAATCTACTTTTTAAAAACATTACACTTTTGATGGTAAATGAAAATTGCTGTATGTTAACAATTCTGTAAAAGATTTTTTTAATAATATTAACACCATCTCTTATATATATATGATTGCATAGTAATGTAATCATAAGCATTAGTTTCACGTAGCGAAAAAAAGAATTATCTGCCCTTAATCATGAAACTGTTGATTCAGGTTTTATTACTCTGTATATTGAATAAACTGTCTCTAATTATATATTTAAAAAATGGTATGGTATTGAAATTTTATTCCAAACTGGAAGATTTTGGACTGTGCAAGGTGTTCAAAAACATCGATCAATTGCATTGTTGAATGGCACAAATGTCAATTATGGTTGTTCTGCACTAAACTATGAATGTTTCTTGGTCATTGATGAAGCTTTAAAACAAGCAACTGTTTCCTGATAAGTGTTTATACATATATACAGGGTGTCTACTCTTATTGTGGCCCAATAGCTAATTTCTAAACCATTAGCGATAAAAGTATTCAATTTTCAAATTACAATTTATTTAATAAATTAAAGAGCGTAAAATTCCTTACGATAAATAACTTTCTTTTCTTCCAACTTTAATAGTTTCCGAGTCATTGGGTTTCAAAGTTTATAGCCATCTTGGATTTCATACCCCTTTTTTAATTTTTCTTAAATATTTCGAAATCTATACAATTTTTTAATTTTATGTAATCATCAAATTAAAGACCGTAAAATTTCCTACAAACTCATGTTTTTATTTTTGTTTTAGCATTAATAGTTTCTGAGATAATGGATCTCAAAAATTTGCTGCCATCTTGGATTTTATCCCCCCCCCCTTTAATTTTTCTTGAATATCCTGTCAGCTTCGTTTAAACTTGGCAGGTTGAAGGGATCTTGGGCTGTTTCTTTAGGCTGGGTATGGTTTTTGTCATGTGGGATATTTCTCTTTGTAATATTTTGCGTATGATAAGTTAACTTGTTTGGTGTTGAACTTGGGGAAAGTGGGGCAAACTTTCCATGCAGCTGTGTGTCCTGTACTGTTGCAGTTCATACAGGCAGAATTTGGGAGTTTTTCTTGGATGTTACAGTCTGGTGGCGTGGTTCTTCCCGCATTTGATACATCTAGGGTTGTGTTGACAATTCTTTGCTGTATGGTGGAATTCTGCACATTTGTAGCAATGCTTCTTCTGCGTGGGGATTCAACAGGAATTTTGAAATGGCAGAGGTGGGTGACGTTGAAGATTGTTTGGGCTTGTGGGGCTCTCTTGATGTCGACTTGGAGAACTGGATGTAGGGATTGTTCTTTAAAATTCTTGAATTGGATTATTCTTGTGACTTCAAAATTGAGTGCTTCAATTTTGGGGATTGGAGGCGTGAATTCCTTTAAGGTCTTTTTATTGGTCTTCCTGCAATGGGTTCATAGAGAACAAATTCTTGTTGTTTTTGTTTTTTTGTCTTATAGTAATTTGATAATGTCATTTCTGTCTTCAAGGGAGATGGCTGTGATCTTTGTTTTCTCTGAAAAGGGTGTTGTTTGTTTTGGGGAATTTTTGCGTTATTTCTTAGAGTATGAGATTGTAATTTTCAGGATTATTGTTGGTATTTCAGGAGCATCAGG
>BGPR01001357.1:224549-267306 GCA_013235015.1 Araneus ventricosus | reverse complement strand
AAGAAAATCACGATGAAATTATAGTCCAGAAAAAAGGCTATCAGATCGAACATTAAAAAATATCTCTTTTTTACATTTTAAAAGACTAATTAAACGGCCCTGTAATCGTTCTAAAATGTGTAAACACCCCTTGTATTTTGTTGGGCCTACCCCGCTTTAATGTTATGCTACATTGCAATTGAGAAAACCGTCCTAGTAAATTGTCCAGAAGTGTTTATAAAAGAGAAAGTATTCTAATTCATTTCCTTTATTATAATTTCATCTAAGAGTGTTACTTTCCATCACATATGAAGTAATGTTCGACTGAACGAACGCACATCTTGCGATCGAAATTTCTGCGTAAGGACATGAGGAGCCAAAAGAGCTGAGAAAAATATCTTTAATGATTAAAAAACTTAAGATAGAAAACATGATAGAAAAAATTGACAACTTTAAAAGAAAAGAGATTAATGAACTTCGGGGATAAGAAAAATCCAAATTAAAGAGCATAGTCGCCCCCCATCGAGTAGGCACCCTACCATATCAAAAATGCGAAGGGTAGGGGGATGATTAATAAAATTTATGGAGAAACAAGAAAATTCCTATGTAGTTTACCTCGATTCAGAAATGCTATAACTGTAGTCTGATCACCTCGGAGGTTTTAGACTGAGCTGGCTAGTTTTTTTAAAGACAGGCTGTTAATTTATTATGTACTATGAATCTTATTTTTTAAGGCTACACAGTACCCTAAAAATGACAAAAATATCGAAACAAAATTTTTTGCATTTTTCGATGGCCCATACGATTGGGAAACTTGACTCCAAATTTTTTATCTGATATCCAAATAGTTTTAAAGATTTTAAAGTTTTCTGAGTGTTGACAGTCTCAAAATTTGACAGAGTGGTTAGTTTCGTTTTCATTTTGAAGCATTTTTCCATTCTTAAAATAAATTAAGTAAAAATATTTTGTAAAAAAATCAATTCCTTGGGTGAAATGGTTATCATAACTTCGTTGTTCACTACCCAAATCGTTTCTGTTTGTTTATATTCTGCGTTCTTATTGAGTTCTCATTACTACCTAGCTGATATTCATAAAAACGAGTTTTTGAAGACCAATATTAATTTTTACACTGAGTTTATTTTATTTAGAAGCTTTGCAGTACAATATTATTGTTTTTCATTCATTTTTCTGGTGAGAAAATGCCACTATCGAAAAGTTATCGACTCGTTAAGAGACAAAATGTTTTGAAAAGCTGGCGGACTAATTACATAATATTTCAAATAAGAAAAAAAATATTCAATCATATTGCGTTAAAATAGTGTTTTAGTGCATTTTATAAGTTGGGAAATAACATAGAGCTCTACAAGCATTATTAGTTTTGGTTTCATGCCTTTAAAAACTTTAAATGCATTTTTCTCAGATTTTTATTTTTGGCGATGCAAGTGTTTTCTATTCCCTAAGGCTTTTTTTCTGTTCAAGATAGAGTCTTGAAATTTTTTGTAGATACTTTCATATATATGTTCTATAAGAATTAGCATGGATTTTGGCCTGAGAGTTCTAGTTATTTTTTAAAAAAAGTTCAAAGTTGATATTTTTAGAATTTTCATGTTTTTTCAGGTTTTTTTTACAAAAAATAACTATCAAAAATTAAAAAAGAGTCAGATCATCAATCCCATGCTAACTTTTGTTCCCAAGAATACAAGAAATTTAATTCACTTGAAATAACTAAAAAATATTGAAAATTGAGAATTTTATAAGAGTTTAAAAAACTTTAAAAATTTCAATTTATTTTAATTTTAAAATAATAGCTCTTGCTAAAATGACGTTTTTAAATCGGAATCTATTTATTAATATAATCCAAAAATAAAGTCAATTATTTATTTTATTATTACTGTCTCCAAAAAAAGTTTTGAAAAAGGGTACTGTGTAGCCTTAACCGAAAACCAACTGAATGTTTGTCTTAAAAACTACTTCCTGCGTTTATTTAGCTTAATTTGAGAGGCATTTGTTTTCGTATTTCATGTCAAGTTTGAAAACTTTTTTTAGAATTTTGGTTGTCTTAATAGCAGATTGATAAGAGATTAATAAGATTCTGACAATAATTTCTTTGAAGGGTTTAATATAATCGTAAAACATATATATATATTTATCAGAGAGATTTAAAATGGAAACACTTTTCATTTTTTACTATAAGTGAATGGAGTGACAGAAATCCACTTACATCTGTTTACCTTTGATTTTAATTTTTTTAAAAAACATTTTAGAGCATAGTTTGATTTTGCTTTTGTTCTATGATAGAATAGCAAATGTTGCCTACGATTCATCAAACTTAGTGTTGAAAAGTACAGAAGTAGTAATAAGACTCAAAAATACCGAAATAGAGAAATATCCTAAAGAACAATTTGTATAAGGTAAAAATACAGAAATTGGAATAAAAAAACGAAGCAAAACTTGGGAAATCTTGGCACTAATACGGATGATTCTAGAAAGTATATGTTAAAAAGTTTACTTGAAATGAATACAAATAATGAACTTATATGCAGTGATAAAATCCTATACTCTAAGGAGAACTAAAAAGGCTATAATGAGAAACTTTTAAAGCGAAATAATCAAGTGAGGATAAAACATTCGAAAAATATTTGGTGTTGTGAAGCCAATCGTGTGCAACAAAGAATAAATGTACAATTTTATTATAAATGAAACTTTCAAAAAATTACCATAAAACTTACAAAATATTTTATTCATTTCTTATGCATAAATACACATGAAATAACTAATAGGCCTAAATGTATATGGAATTTTTTTTCTTTGTAGGTGGTTGTATATGTCAGAGAAATCTGGTATAAAATGTTTAGCGTGAAGTGATTATAATCACGGACATGTTAGAACAGATGACATGTCACGATCAGGTTAATCACAGTCATTAATGTAAAATTCACTGCATTTCGCCGGAAAACTGTTCTTCGTAACATACACTCAGTTCCATACACTTTTAATTGAAAATATGGGTTCCACTAACATCTTCTGTCGACAAAAAGCTGATTACTGCACGTAGAGCCTGTTTAGAAGAATCCTTGGAGGGACGATGCTACTTGTCTTGTAGCTTCTGTTTCATTAAAAGACACATCGTCGCTAACCATTTCATACCATATTTCTCCTTACAAACACAGCCATCTACCAGAAATATCTCAGTGTTCTACCAAGTGGAATACCGCTGCTAGAATAACAGTCTCACTTTCATCTGGGTACGCCGCATGGCATACAGCATGTAAATTAAAGAAACTGAATTGCTATGAAATAAACCATCGCTAAAATCCAAGTTTTGCGTTTGAAATCCAAAACTTAAAACATTGAGAAAAAGATAAAAGTTACTTGATTGCTTCGACACATCGTAGCGTAACCGTTAGATAGCAAGGTCTAAGTATCGCGATTGCAGGACCACGTTGAAATTCACTGAAGATATACCGTGTCTATGAGCCTGTTGATCGTTAAATTCGCAGTTGTGGGTCGATCATCTCACATTCATGATTGCAGAATGAGTGTAGCTCAAGTGTCGCCCTCGTTATTTCACCAAAAAAAAAGTTCAAAACTGAAAAGAACAGGGTGTCCCAAAAGTTCTAGATACATTTCAAAATTTAATAAAAAATTGAAATAATTGTGATATCAGTTTGCGGTTTTCACTAAATTGCATTACGCTCCATTAAGTTTTTTTTCCATAAGGAAATTGATAATAATCAGAAATTTAATTTCAATTAATATCTGTGTCGCGAAACAGTATCGGCGTACTGTTGTTCGTGCAATTCCTAAGTCCCGTGAAGCCCTTCGAGTTCACCATGTAGGACTGCGAATAAACGTTTGGCGGATTCGTTCGGCATCATCATCTGACGTGCGTGGCCTACCACTTCTTGTTTTGTCCAACACGGTTCCAGTCTCTAAAAATCTTCAGTGCCACGACAAAATGCTGCTTCGACAAGGAGCAGTTTTATGAAACGCAGTACGAAACTTTCTTTGAATTAGAATAATCGAATTTCTTTCGAGTACCAACCGTTGCAGTTTGCTCTTTCCGTTGGAGTCGCCACACTTACACACAATGACGGGTTGGAAGCTAACCTTACTAAACAAATGCTATACCACTAGCGCTATCTATGTGTTGACAATTTAACCATTCTTTATGTAAAAAAATAAATTTATACCGTGTGGTATATCATTAATGAAAACCGCATACTGATATCACAATTTGATTTTTTTTATTAAATTTTGAAATCTGTCAAGGACTTTTGGGATACCCAGTACAGTACATTTTAGAAAAGAGAATGGTGAATTGATACTCTTGTAGCTTCATAGTAGTCGTTATTATAGCATATTAAATCTTGAGTTATCTGTGAATTATGCTTACTAGAGCGTTTAGCTCAACTACACAAACGATCTAGTTTGACTGATATAACCAGTTATTGCCACTGAAACAAAGAGTGTCATTAAAGATGTTTTCAAGGGTTGAGAAGCACAGATCGGAGAAGGGAATTTTATTTTTAATAAATTATATAATATTTTGTTTCAGAGTTGCATGTTAAAAAATAATGATTTATATTTAACTAACGTAATAGAAACATATTTTTAAGAAAAATATAAAATATTATAACTCGGAAACATTGCATTCGTCGGAATATGTATGCAAAAGCTTTAAAAAATTAAACTGAAAAAGGTTCGTAGAAGAAAAGTGTTAAAGAAAGAAA
Source organism: Araneus ventricosus (assembly GCA_013235015.1). Taxonomy (NCBI): domain Eukaryota; kingdom Metazoa; phylum Arthropoda; class Arachnida; order Araneae; family Araneidae; genus Araneus; species Araneus ventricosus. The sequence goes on along the minus strand of BGPR01001357.1, from coordinate 262,594 downwards.
CAGAGAAAGATCCAATTGGCTTAGTGCAAATTTTTCAGTTCTCTCATTGAATGAGCTGTATATTAGGGTGGAGCGAAAAAAATCAAGTCATCCGATCAATTAGCACCAGGTGGAAAAAGTTGTCTATTGGTTAGCATATCACTGCTGAAGTTTTTCAGAATATTTACATGTCATCTTCATTCCCCCGCAAGAGCCTCAAAGTTTTACTTTTTCTGCAATTTTTCAGATATTTTATCAATATAGAGAAAAAAATCAAAAGTTGTCCTATCAAACAGCATTAGGTGGAAAAAGTTGTCTATTGACAAGCATATCACTGCCAACTTTTTTCAGAATTTTTGTACTTCATCTTCATTCCCCGCAAGATCCTCAAAATTTTACGTTTTTCAAAAAATTCGTATATTTTATCATAATTTTGGTGGCAATTATTTCTAAATGCATGGGTTACTCACTGATCTATCTACCGGAAATAAAGCAATTCCCTTTCATTATAAACTATTAATTGTGCCATAAAATACTATTTAAGCTTTTTTGTAACTATTATAAATATATGTAACTCTTTGATGGTTTCCAGAAACCACCAAGAACTCACCATGGAAGTGGATGCATAATGAGTTCCCCCCTCGCCCATCCCAACCTTCCTACCTAAGGGCATTACTTGCATCTACATATAAATTATACCAGGTTTATAATCTGTCTGGAAAGCCGGCATGCTTGTTTTCTCTAAAATTATTACTCTGACGTGCAAGAAGCCTCAGTAACTGTTTTCATACACCTTTTCACTTCCTCTGAGTGACAAGGAAAGTCCCAAATAAATGCAATTTCTTCTATGAAAGCACGCAAGTCTTCTTCATATAGTTGTTAAATCACATAGTTGCAGTTCATAAATTCAACATAAACTTCAAGCACTGAAATTAATTTTTGTTATTTCAAATTTACGGACAGATAATTGTTGTGATTTTCCTGCACGTGCAGAAAGAAGTCAACTCATACCTAGCTTGCTAATATGTGATATTTTATCAGTAAGCATAGCAATAAGTATGTTTTCTAGTTGTGCAAACGAAACCATTTCTCTGAATGTCTACATTCACAGTTTCTTATGCTCATTGCTTAGGTACCGTGAGAAACCTATAATTCGATGTAGGGAGCTCCCATGATGCTTGGATTACATTTAATATAAAACCACATGGCTGCATAAATTTTTATTATGAACCTAGCAATCTCCTTAACTTTTTCAGATGGCTCTCTTGTGCTTATGGAAAGTTGAAGCAAGCGATTATCAGTTGTGAGCCATCTGGCATGTAACAATTTCCCAGGGATTTTATTAGCAAGGCTCGTGAGCAGTGGCTGGGATCATGAAGTAATGCTGATGCAAGAGCGACAGCTGGTTGATCCGCAACCGCATATCTGCCGTATGTTCTTGCACATGTTGCGAGCTTTAGCCTTGTTTGGGGAGTGGAACATGATGGAGCATTTTTGTCAACGGCGGTTTGTTGTTACAAACTTTAACATTTTTGTCTCTTAAGATTTCAAATGGATTCAACCCTTCCAGCTAAAATTTACCGACGCGTGCTTTTTCTAAAGCTTGGCTTTTAGTCTTCCTTGCAGCAGTTTCTTCAGGCTGTTGAGTGGTTTGTAGATAAACATTACATTGCCCGATCAAATCTCTGGTCGGTTATGAATTGCTGTTCTTGTAGTGGCACTTTCCGTCATTTCTCACACCGGCACAATATGAAGTCCATTCATTTGCACGCAGAGACTTCAAGAAGTTTTTTGTTTCTTCTTGAAAAGCCTGAATATATTTTTTTTGTTAATTTAGAGAATCCTTTCGGCCGGGATAAGATTTAAATAGCTTTAATAGATTTTCTTGTTCTCTTTTTATCAAAGTAATTATTCTTATATGATGCAGAATCGGAATTTAAGCTGTACACCGAATTTCTTCTCATAATAGCAATCTCTTTATAAATTTCGATCACTTTTGGTTTGCAAATACCTGATCTCTCTTTTTGCATCCTAATCCAATTAAAGTACCGTAATATATTACCACATGTTGGTAGAACAATAATGGAACGCTTAACCTGGTTTCTAGTCTGAACCATAGTTCCAATTTCTAACACACAAAAAAAATGAAACCTTTAATGGAATGCGCACAGCGAGCATTAAGCTGATGACGAAGCACCCTCAAACTGAAATGTCGAATTGTCTCGTGCTAATGGTTCCCGCAAAATATTTGGCAATTTTATGGTACCCATACTGTCATCTCTTGGAGAAATTCACATTTAAAAGGACTTATGAAAACCAATTTAAAACTAATAATATCAGTAGAAATAATTGCCGCCAAAACTATATTGAAGAAATATTTGAAAATTTGTATAAAAAGTAAAATGCTGAAGCTCTTGCAGGGAATGAAGATGAATTTCAAAAATTCTGAAAAAATTCAGCAATGCTATTTAAGTCATGAGACAACTTTCCCACCTAATGCTATTTGATAGGACAACTTTTGATTTTTTCGCTACATTTATAAAATATCTGAAAAATCGTAGAAAAAGTAAAATTTTGAGGCTCTTGCTGGAAATGAAGATGAAATGCTAAAATTCTGAAAAAATTCACTAGGGATATGTTATTCAATAGACAAGTTTTGCCACCTGGTGCTAATTAATATGACGACTTTTGATTTTTTCGCTCCACCCTACTGCGTATTTCACGTAATGTGTCAAGTACCATGCGTAGAATACCTCCAATTTTATCCTGCGCTCTAAACGTTTTTTGTAAAATTATTTGCTGAAATGTACTTATTTTTATCTTCCACATACATCGAGATTCGTGGAGAAATACTATACAGTAAAACTTCGATTTAACCGTCAATTTCTGCTATCCGTCATCGTCTAAAAAACATAAGCTTACAGTATTGCAATGAATTTCTGTACTACTCTTCTGCTGAAGTTTATATTCATCGTTTTGTAAAACTAAATACAATATGCATGTATTATTCATTTTTAAAGAATTTTATTTTCATTTTCCTCCCAAGCAAATTATAAAAAAATGCTTCAAAGACACTAATGAATTTATGAAATTTCTTCAGTAGAAAGTGGTGCTATTGCTAATAAATTCCGTTTAAAAGTATGAGAATTTGCTAACTTTAAATTTTGAGTGCCACCTAATCTTTAACTAGAACCTGCTTCATCGCAAATTCTTATAAATTTCATTACACTATAATTAATGATCGCCGCAAATACGGCTCAGGACTTTATTCTGTAATTTATGGTTCTGTGTAATCTGCCGATCCTCTGACTTCTTAGAGAGTTTTAGGAACTCTTAGCTTTAAGCTAATATACTCCAATTTTATCCCAAATAGTTCCGTCGATGGAAACTGCATTATCTGTGCCTTTTACTTTGTCTATAGTCCTCGGATTCTTTTCTGTCTACTCGAAGTCGGGATCTGCAGTTCTAAAATGTATCGATTCATTTGTTTTTAGAGCTATAAAAGCAATGGATGATAGAAAAATAACAGCTCAGTCACTTAAAGGGGATGTCATATGCATAATATCGAGTTCCTATATCCGAAACACTTTATCATTTTTGCTTCATAAAGTTTTAAAAGCGATAAAGGTAGAGACAGGTTCATATAATTTTTTCGTTTATATTTGTTTTTTCTCTTCAGTTAAAGGAATAATGCTGTTGATGTGTTTTAAATGAGCCAATATCATTATATGATTTCTTCTTTTTAGAAGAAAGGTATTTCATTACACTATGGATTTTCAATACCTATACTCAAATGTGCATAGTGTAGAGTCTATGCAGTTAAAAGAATAATCAAAATTTTCTTTCTTCTGAATATGAAGAAATTTTTAATTATATATTAATTATTTATCAAATTTAGATAAAACTAAGTTATATCAAATGTATGTCAAAAGATAAAGTTTTAAACCCGAATTCGAAAGAAACTATGCAATATTTAAATAAATTGTAAGTAAGTGTACTTTTTTGAGTTCCTTGATAAATAAGATAAAAATAAAAAAATGTTTTTAAAAACAGGCTTTAAGATAGAAAATAATTTTTCCTTAAAAATTTGGATGTCAAAACAAAACAGTAAAAGCATAAAATGTTCTAAGTAAATTGAAGTTTCAGTCACATTTACAACATATATTTTTTTAAATTTTAATAAATGCTTAGGAATTTTTTTCTGTTATTCAGTGTGCCTTAGTTTCCTTATCGTAGCGTTTACAGCAGCTGACGGTTTTACGATTTTATTTTGAAGTCCATTGTTTTGATAAAAGATAAATTTCAACTTTTTATTACACTAATAAAAACGTGTTTCTGAAAACGTAATTTTTATTATATTTCTTTCTCCTCTTTAATATATGTCATAACTTATTATTATATATATATATTATGGAATCATAAATTGATTTTTATTCTCAGATTCAGTACCATTTGGCTCATTTCATACGGAATCAAAATTTAATGAAAATCATCAATTAACTATGGGGATTACAGCCTTTGTTGCTTCAAATCCCATAACTCCTATCATTCAAGTTCAATTAACTGTTATTTCAGTTCTGTAAATATTAAAATATGTTATCTTTATCAGGAACACATAACTATATAATATTTCAGAATTTTAGAAAAGAAACGATTCAAATATTCTATCTTTACAGACGCGGAAAAGTCAATTTAAACAAAAGCGTATGATAAAAATCATTATCTAGTCGTATGAAAATAGAAGTCAAGAGTGCGATATCGATTTGAAGGCACAACCAATTGAACACGGGTGCCCGAGATTGAAATATATTTGACTGCCAAATTTTATAGACTGAAAAACTTTTCTTGCAAAATTGTTTCCTTGTTTTGAAGTATTTATCAGTATAAGGTGTTATTTACGTTCATGAAAACCTACGACGTCCTGTACTCTGAGGAAACATGGAAATAGATAAGAGATACGAAGTGTAGGGACGAACACCGTTTTAAATTCGTTATACTTTTTTTGTACTGTAGCATACGAAATAAATGCACACTCCTGGAAAAATGCATGTCTTTTTACGGTCCACATAAACTTCGTCCTCTTCTTATTTGGTGAGGAGTTGTATTTGATATACCCGAGTTTTAGCGACTTAGACAAGTTCTGTATGGTATAAAGATTGTTAATAGTTTAGGAGAAAATTTCATACAATTTGTTACAATTTTGATAAATCTAGACCCTATAAATGCTGTTAGAGTTAAATCTATTCATTATTTCTCAATAGCTCTAGTTAGATATCGATATACCTAAATAATAATAGGTTTTCTTCTGAACAACTAAACAAATTTTTATCTTCTATTGTTCGAAGTATCAAAAAGAATATTTTTTCTTCGATTTTTTTTCTCATTTCTGGTTAGTGAAATTTGATGGGGACAATTATTTCACTTTATAATTTATCGATTCTCTAGCATGGTAATTTGTATTCATATATGCACGATGCTTTTGTCATTGAGATTTAGGATGTGCATTTCTATTTTATTCATATTCAATTTTTATTTAATTTCACCAATATTGCTTAGTTTAGTTGTGCTCCATTTTAGTTTAAAAAATAAGCATATTTCTTATGGGCTAGCAAAGAACCATTCTTCTGAGTTATTAACACAAAAAAAAATCAAAGGAGCACAATTAGATCCGTGCAGAATGATTCGAAATGATTCCGGAAAATTAAAAAAAATCAGGAATAAGAATTCAAATCTGTTTTACATAGGAAAATTAAGGCAGGAACGTCGAATATGCAAGCTAGGGGCACGAATACAATGCAAAATATCTGAAAGTTGATTTAATTCATGAAACAGTTTTCTTAAACAATGTCTACATAATTGTGCAGGTAGCTGTTCGTGACCACTGTGGCATCTCGGCTTTGAGGACGAAGTGTCCATTGAAGTCCATTGAAGATCCATCTTGCATGTGGGCCTGGTACACTTTAAATCTGATCCAGAAGGTCAAATGTCCTCACGCTGGTATTGTGCGTAAGTTTGCAAAGAGGGTGACAGCTCAGGCGCCGTCGTCGTCACCTAACAACGATTCAAATTCCTTAGGCCCGTCCTAAATTAATCCTCATGTTTCTTCTAAACGTGACGTGAATATAACTAAATTGAACTGCAGAAGGTGTTCAAAGCTCACGAGCTCGACCGTGATAACTGTTAATTGCAAAAGATCCAACTTACCTTCGATTCAAACTTGGAAACAGTTCATCATGGGACTCGCAACTGTTTGAATCCTTTAACGATACAAACGTACAGCCTCTCGCACATTTCCACCAACTGCATCGTATACTAAATGCATGTATGCTATCTCATCCTATTAATTAGCACAACGCCATCATATTTTCGCCACGTCTTTGACAGGACTATTATGTGCTGTGTTGTCCAATTGATTTTAAGACAAACAACTCCTTCAAAACCTTCACAGATTACGTTCTCAACCATACGTTAATGTGCAAACCTGATTTGTTTTGGAATATTCGTCCAGCTCTTGAATCTGTCGGACCCATTTTGAGTAGCATGCACATAAAAACTTTCACATAATATATGCATTTCAATTGAATTTTTATTCAAACAGCGGGATTTTTTAGTGAGCTTTAAACTGAAATTCTATCAATAGATAGTCTTAAACATTTTTTTAAAAAAAAGTTGTTAATATATTTTAAAATATATCCACTCACTTTCATTAGATGGGTAAAGTATTTTTTATACATTATTAAATCATTCATACTTCAAAATTGAAAAAAATATTTGTTTTTACTCTCGTCTCTCTCTTTCTCTGATTTCACTACCACTTTCTGAGAAAAATAATCCTGTTATTGTGTGAATGGAGAAAATCATGTCCTGAGGCCTACCCATAAGATGACATTAACAAGCTCTATACAGATTGCACAATAAACTGAACGCTATTGCTCTAGAAAAACATAATTTAAAATACAAGAACTACACTACAGCTAAGTGTTTTGCTATTGAAAACTATCCTAAATTTATGTCAGCTTGGAAAAAGATACTGAATACAATTTTACTGTTTTTAATAAAAAGTATTCGTAAAAACACATTGATATTAGTGTAATAAAAAAGATAATTTTTTATTTCAATTATTGTCTACTTTTCAGTTTTTATTTTATAATATTTTATGATAAATATTATGAAGTCAATACCTTTTTTTCTTAAATTCCCCACCGGATGACACCAATGGTATGAATCAATATTTAATTTATTTTATTCTATTCTCTGACAATTAAATTCTGAAATAATTTTAAAAGTATATTGTTATCGACAATTCACAAGTGTACACAATTTCAAAACTCTAACACATAAAGAAATGACTAATACATCGATTAAAAAATTCCATGTTCACAAACATAAAATAAATCAACAACAATGAAAGTGCTTAAAAAAGAGCTATGACTCTAAACGCAGCATGAATGAAACATTAATATTTTTTCTGGTTTAAAACCGTAATGGCTATATATTCTTTAGTATTCTATTGGAAATAGATTAGTGTCACTTGTGCAGGTACTCAGAAGGCAATCTGTCATTCTTCCTAGTAATATACATAGCAAATAAAAACGTTCAGTAAAATTTATCTTTCTTTTACATTCGTTTAAAATGTGAAAAAATTCTCGAATTTACTGTTTTAAAGATTTGCTTGAAAATGATAATTAACTCTCAAATATACAGTTTCAATAAACTTATCTATTCTTCTAAAGCAGTAGTTTCATAAAAACTTATTTTTCCATTCGCGATCCTTTTTGGGTCGAAAAACTTTTGTGCCTTTATTTCCACCAGAAAATTTTATGAAGACCCCAAAGTAAAGAAATGAGGCATTGATCAGGGATAACTAAAAAGAAATTAATTGAAAATAAACTATTTACAAAATCTTAAAGATATCTCTTAAGTCGAGACACTTTTCTTTCCTAATTTTGCTTATAAATCTTGAAGAATCAGAAAAGATAAATCTCAGTGAGAAATTTCTCGAATCTTATATTTTTTAATTTACCCAAATTTAGCCAGCGACCAGTTTATGAAGCCCTGATAGGAAGCAAAGTTATTGAAGAACATAACAGGTTCCAATAAATATTTTAAAACTCAGTTAGCTTCAAAACTATCCATGAAAAGCGGCAATGCCCTGTATAACTTTAGCAACCGCAGAATTGAAGGATGCCAACAAATTATTATAGGGGTTACCCTTCCTCATTACTTTTGATTAAAGAGCACGAAAATAAATATTATTACATATTCTTAAAGTACAACTCAAAGTTTTTTTAACATCACAAACAAAGTTAAGTAATTTCTATTTTTAATACACACTTTTTAACCTTCCAGCGGACAAGCTAGATTTTTTTACACGAGAAGGCGTTTGTCGGTCTTTTTTACGACACAATAATTTTCTTCATTTTTACTATGGCATTTTATGGCAAGTTATTTCATAATAGTAATAAGAGACACGTCAGAAAAGCAAATCTTTTCATCAAAAGTGAAAATTAATTTTAATATTATTTTCAAAATCTAAAATTATACTTAAATCAGAGAAAGTAATGAGATTTAATAATATTATTTTATAAAAAAGGTATTAAGCAATATATAATAAAAAAGATTAAAATATACACTCAGATTGTATAACAAAGACTTTCTTTTTAGTTTCTAATCAATGTCCTTACATTCGAAACATTGAATATTTGCTCGAGAGTGACGGTTACAAGTATACTATATATTGTATCTACTGCATTTCATGGATTTTGATGATCAAAACACAGACCACAAACTCTTCTTTTCAATGCCGGTTGCTGTTCACTTGCTTTTTACTTTCTCATATACGGAATATACAAAGAGAAAGTATTGTAATCGTTAAAAAATTCGAACTCGAGATTTTAACGAATCTCCACGTTTTAGCCCCGAGTCCGAAACACAAAATTTTGGAATTATGTCTGTCTGTGAATACGATAACTCGAAAATTATTAGAGCTACGGGGATGAAATTAATATGTGATCTTGACACATAATTTTGTAGGTTTCTATCAAATTTTGGACAAATTCCGTATACGGGAAGTCTGTCTGTCCGCGTTCATGTGAACACTATAACTTAAAAACTTGAATAGATAGATAGATAACATTTCGTACACGATTTTATCATCTGGAATGTAGGTCCGTATCGAAGTTTGGGCGAAATCCGTCAAAGGGTTGATTGTCTGTCGATCTGTATAATCGCATACTTCTAACTCGTAAACCTTACGGCTTTGATAAATAAAAATTGGTATGAGGCCTGCTGACATTAATTGTAGATCCGGGACCTATTTTCGTTTCAATCGGTTGTCTTTTCTCATCACACAATGACGCGAGGCCCTTATTGCGTAATTGCGCGATTCACTTGTGCTAATCCTTTCTGCTTCTACTCACGCCTTTTGCTACCAAGCTTACGATTCCCAAGTTTTTTTTCTCCACTGCGTTAGGGACGCTTGATCGTTTTACTGCCTTTTAGCTTATTTTTTCTCCACATGTGTTAGGAGTATACGATAAAGTTTAGGGGAGATCACTCCCGCTGGTTCAGGTTGTGATGTATAATTTAGACTTAAAGGCATGGCAAAGTCATATGGCGATGATCAGAGTCTTTGGGCTCGAGTAGTGAGGTGATTTTTCTTAAGATTGAGGGCTATGTATTTCAAAATATTCTTCGTCTTGGTGAATTATTAGCTGGTTTATTAAATATTTTTGACAATGTCAAATGAAATATTAAATTGCTGGATGCGCACTGGATATAAAATTACCAAACTGAAATGTGAAGAAGTGAAAAAAATTATTAAATCACACGCGAGCTGGCGCGAGGCGCAAATTTTACGACTTAAGCATAAAACAGTATAAAATTACCTTGAAACTCGTATAAAACCATTTAATCCTAAACAGAGGGGTCGCATGAAGGAATAGCAATGATCTTTAGACAGTTTTGACACCGAACGTGAGAACAAGGTATGAAAAATCCCGTTTGTCGTAAGATTTGAGCAGGCGCTCCCGCTTTGAGGTTAATAAGAGAAACAAAGTTAAGTTATTTCCACACAGCAGCTTTTTGCTGCATGTAACCCATCGGCACTTCGGTAGTTCATTCTCGATGTGTCTAGGCTTTGGTTAGTAAAACGAGTGAAATCTTTTTACAAGAACAGTAAAGTATTTAAGTACCTACAATACTTCTAAGAGGTGGCAGCTATAAAAAAACTTTACTCCAAAAGTTGTGGCAACCTTTCGTGGCACGTAACACATTCAGACTCCAGTCAATTTCCAGCCAACACTCGATGGGTTATATACCACGAAAGGAAAATTGGAAATTACTTAAATTTGTTTCTGTTGTTAAAAAACTTTCTGAGTTACACTTTATGAATAGTTAATAGTATTTATCGTCATGTTCTTTAATCAAAACCCCGACAATAATTTGTGGACACCCTGCAATTTTATTTGTAAAAAACTCAGTATTTATTCTATGGTCAAACAAACTGTACCAAAAAAGAAAAAACTGGTACCCTGCAAAAAAAGCTAACTTACTTCACCAATGATCTTTTCTCTCAGAAAAAAGAATACGCATTTTTTTACATGCAGCAGACTTTAGCGAGCAATGCTGCTTTTATTGTGCTATAGCAAATCCATTACTTGAACAAATTGAGCTACAGCACTTCCTCAGGAGATTAACATTAGTAGGTCTTCTTTTAACTCCCATGTTACCTGAATGACGAATAAATGGACAAAACTACTTAGACAAGTTGCAGAAACGGCACTATTAATGAATGGTATGAAGGGCTTTCATAGCAATCTATAGAGCTGTTAGTGTTTCACTCTGGTGGAGTTTCAATTCATCATCTGTGTTTGCTGTAGCAATGTCTTTTGGGAAAACATAATCGATTATAGCAGTTATGTATAGGGGCTTTCATGATCATCCAAGCCACCCCGGAGGAATTTATACCACTGCAAATATTTGTAAAAAAAATTATGCTTTTTGGATAAAAAACAAATCATCATTATATGGGACGCATAGCAGCTTCCGGGTGTGCATGCAATAGCCTGATTTGTCATCGAGATTCATTCGGTGCCTAATAAATTACCTGAATCAAACTGTTTACTTATCAAATGTAACTGAAGGCAATTTTTGTACTTATTTTTTAAAGGCGTGCGAATTTACATATTCTTATGAAATATCCCATAATTTCCCCTATTAACATTTCATTGGCGTACTTTTGTTTATATTTATTTAGACACGAACTACTTTTTTTTTACTACGAACTACTTTTACGTTATTTTTCTAATAGCTAGCTAGCTCTTTTCCGGCTAAGAAAGAAACTTTGGGGTCAAATATTGGGTGTAAATCAAAAGTATTGGGGATAATCAAATGTTTCGAATTCCTTTAGGTTTATTAACAATTTTTGCATATAAATAATATAGAGTTACAGCGAGCGGTGTAATCGGTGTCAGTATTTTCGCGGTCCCAAAATATTTCTACGTGTCTTCATCTGAGATCGTGACACATAAGTTAGAACCCATTAATCACAGTAAGCAGACCATTTGGGAATTAATTAAAATGTCAGTATAACATTGCAGTAAAAATTTTGCATAGTTGTAAATTCTCTCCTACCATTCAGCCTGTTACCCATTTCATGGCTAGCATATCGTACGTCCTTCACAACCTATATGCTCTACATCGGCTAAAACCGACAACTACGGAACTGCCCGAAGACATGTCGTTTGTAATGGACTTAGATTAGTTTAATTTGATTAACGTCTCGTTTCAGTCTGTACGAGAAATTTTGAACAGCAGTCAGATGACGAGAATCACGCCTGAGCTGACACCCCCTCTCCAGACTTCCGCACCACACCAGCGGGAGGACGTTTGGTTCCGTAGGTACGGTTTAGCGTGCAACATGCTCGCATACACGAGGGATCTTCAGTGGAATCGGGTTTCGAGCCTGGAGCCCTTCGGGCTCGGGACCTTACCACTAGGCCACTGCGGCCCGCTACATTTGCAGAATTCAACACGTAAGAGTTAGTGTGCGCCAAGCCCACGTGCATGGCATATCTTTGGTGGAATCGAGTTTCGAACTTTGAATCCTCTAGTCCCGAAGAGGAAAGTGAATTATCTTAAGTGGATCTCTGGGTAACAGATAATATGAAAATGCTATAGTTCTATCGCAATTAAAAATATTAATTTCTTTTATATTTCTCCTAACAAGAAGATGCTAAATCAGAATCATATTTCGATTTGTCACTATTCTTTGGAAGTGTACATACATTTCATCCAATTTAATATAAACAGGCGGTATATGTTATTCATTTCGTAACAAAAGGAATTTTAACTTAAGATATAATTTGTTGTTTAAAAATATATTCTCTCTCAATTCGATCTTCCATGAAACGTCTCACTTCCTTTGATTATGACAAAAGTATTGTGAGACTCGAATCCTTATATATATCACATAAATACTACATCTCAAAAAGTAAATTATTCATAAAAGACACAGATAAATGCAAGATCTTTCTTTCTGCGTTGAAAAGAAGAAAATGTGGAATTTTATATATATGAAGAAAAAGTGATCAGTGTTCGCACTTTTTCTTGTATAAAAACAAAATCCACAGCTCTAACCAAAAATAACGTAAATGTGAAAAGAATGGCCAGAGTTATTACGACGAAAGCCTTTCTTATATGCACTTAAAAATCATGCTTAATGAAACAAATAAATAAGATGAAAAACATGCAAACGAATATAAAAAGGGAAGTATCAAGAAAGCAGCTCAACTTTTAGCAATGACAGCAGTGATTAATACTCTTATAATGCGTCCTTTTAATATTGCATTAAAGAAGCCTTCAGGAAGTGCACTTCAAAAAACAATGGGGATATTTTTCTTCTTAACCTATCACTTGCAAAGAGTTATTATGTCAACAATTTAAAAGAAAGAGGATTTATAAATAACAAAAAACTGGAAGTTTGTTTAATGAAACCTAGGAGCATATATGATTACGCATTTGTTAATTATAATTTTGGTTTATAAATACATTAATGAGCAAAATCCTTTCTATAATAGGAGTTTCATTATAAACCTAAAGGATTTTTCGATGAATAATAAAATTAAAAACATTTTATTATTATTTACATGAATCAATGATTTATCCATATTTAATATGTGAATATTTTCCCTTTTAAACAAGTTTATAGATGGAAACAATTTTTTGTCTTGGGTTCGAAAGTGGAAAAAATTTGAATATAATTTTCGTACGCTTGCCAGTTTCTAATATTTTGATCTTTTAAAATATAATTATTCTGAATTTATATTTTATGTTTTGGATGCACTCTTTAAAATGCGCCCTCGTTAAAAAAATGTAGTTATAACATTATTAGTTTTTTTTATTAATTTTTGAAATGGGTCCAATAATTCATGACCACCCTGTATGTTGGAAGGTCAATGAGCTGCTCTAAAATAAGGTGCTCAACGGTAGACATTTTTGTCAGTTCTGTTATATGTTAGATCGAGCGAAGAGCCTATTGACTGAGTTGCAGCTTCAAGACCAGAAGGTCAAGGGTTCGAGACAAAATTTTACCGACGACCCAACATGAACGAGGGTCTGATAAGCTAACTCTGTCCGTGCAAAGCGACCCTTTGGTCTGGAGATTTAGTTGCCCGCCATGGACGAAACTGAATTTATGTATTTCTATTTTAGCCGTGATATTTCTTATTTCCTGTCGATGGTAAATTTAATAAAACCCATTTTTAAAAACACACTTTCAGCAGTGTGTCAAAAAGTAGAATTTTTTATTTGAATTATTTTCTACTTTTCAGACTGATTTTTTATTCACCATTATAAATACAATTAAATCTTGCAAATATTTTTTCTGAAATGAATTACCAAACGGCGCCCCTCATATAAAATCAAACTTTAGTAAAAAATTGATTTACTGATAATTAAGTTTTGAAAATATTAAAATAATAGTTTCTTGTTTTTGACGGAAAATGAAAATCTTCTATTCTTGTAAAAAGTGTTCTGATTTTGTTCTCGTCTAGAATTTGTTGATATATTTTTAAAGAATGTCTTTTTATGCTTATCGAATTTGTGTTCGAGATGCATTTTTGTGTTTGTGTTTATAAATTGACAAGATATTGTATATAAATGTTTGCGACAAATGAAACGTTGCGAGTTTCTTAGATAAAAACACAGCAAAAATAGATAGATTTTAGAATATACAATCATTAAGAATAAGCAAGTGAACAAAATTTTAAAACTGTAGCACATCAGAAAGTGAGTGAAAAATGATTACAAGCTTCCTTCTTTACAAAATTAAACAAGAGAAGTTAAGAGAGAAGTGACGTAAAAGCAATTATGTTTCCCTATTTGAATTTGCATAGCTATCACATGCTTATAAATGCTTACACGAAAATATTTAAGATCTAAATTACTCATGTAAAGCAAAGTGGAAATCGTGTGACTCGTGAGGCAGTGAAGATATGGGCGAATATTTTGTACAATTAGCCGCTAAAGTAAGATGCACTTTTACACGAACGCATGTGAGATGTATCCGGCCATATATTGACATCGAATGAACAGACACATGTAGGACTCAAATAGTATTTCTAAAAGAATTTGTCTTTCAATCAACAGAATGAAGCAAGAGAAAAGAAGTGAGTGAATGTCCGTTCATTTCCATGCACAGTTTGAAAAAAGTAATAAAATTAATATTTAATATTATTATGTATACGATAATTTTTTGTCTCTTTTTTAAATCCCTTTCTTACATATAGAATTTTTAATATGAACAGCGGAGCAACCTGAATGTATCAAAATAAGCTGTCAAAGAACCTATGGTTAGCCAGCTTTGCTCTTGCTCGTTTTTTGAACACTTTTATTTAATTTGACTTGGTTCATGTTTGCAAAGACTGAATTGTGCAATCGACTGTTCACTGACTTCCTGATATGCTGGAGATGGAAAATCCAGTAAACTAGTGCATTCGTGATAATCATATACTATTTTAATACTTTCAACACATAAGTACCAGTTAATCGGTTAATTTAATCAATTTTGATTCCGTAAGTTTGACACCACCTGGTAGTGTATTTGAGAAAAGATTGATTTCAAGATTCCATAACATATATACTAATGAGTCATAAATTTAAAACTTAATTTAGAAAATAATCAAAATAAAAAACTAGTTTTTAGTACAGTTTTAAAAGTAGGTTTTGTAAAAGGTTTTTTTTTAAATTGATTCTCAGTGCCATTAATTGTCCTGAGAACATTTATTTAATGGAGTCGGTGATTCTGTTGTAGATTTCACAGTTCATAGAAGTGTTAGTGATATTCGATTTAAACGTTCGCTACTAGACATCACTACACAGTAAATCTTCGATTATTCGTCATCGTCCAGACCAGGGGTAAGACGAATAACTGAATAGACGGATAGCAGAAATATCTTAATTCATAGGTATAGCAACGTGATTTCACTGCTGGCTTGGGACAAAAATGAAGAAGAAATCCTTTAAAAGTGAATAAAACATACATATTGTATTTAATTTTACACAACGATCAATATAAATTTAATTATAAGAATAGTAATCTACAGAAATGTGTTGTAATACCATAAAACTACATTACTTTGACGATTACGGATAAGAGTAACTAAAGGTTAATCGAAGTTTTACTGTACTAGGTTCCTATCTACTGAACTACATAACTGACTGTCCATAGCCATGTTAAACGTTTCCCACAAATATATGCATGAAATTAAAGGAATGTTTTATGTATGGGGATAGTTGAACCATGTTTAATGTGTAAAACCTACTGAAAGGTGTTGCTATAAAGAATTTGATGCAAATCCAAATTTCTTTCATCCATTATCTAAGATACATCTATGATATAAATATACAGGGTGTCCCAAAAAGATGGAACAAGCGTTTATTTCCTTCAATGTTTATTTTAGACACATACTTCCAATTACAAAGTTTCACCAAATAAGGTAAGGATTAGAGTGAAAACACTTTGGCTTCTGCGGAATTTAAAAATAAAAAGTTAAGAAAATTAAATTTGTATACGTGCTCCATAGAGCAAAAGTGTCAATAAGTGAAATGTTCTTCTTACACTCATCTACGCATAAACTAAGTTTCAAAATTCTGTCTGCAAAACGTACAGAGATAGGTTAATTTTTAAATTTCAAGGGGCTGCTCACAAATTTATATGGAGATGTTTATTGCAGAAACGCAAATTTATTGAACATAGAAAAACTGCGAAATGCAAATATTTCTCCAGCTGTGCATCTTCCAATCATCATGGATTGAAAATAATTTGCCAATGACGCATACTGTTTCTGAATTTCATTGGCAGATTCTTTCAACTATCGATTTGATAAAAAATTGGAAAGACAAGTTAAGTAAATAAAATTTAACATAAAATAGGAAAGTAGTCCAATATCGGTCAAGAAGATTAAATTATTTACTCTCAGCTTTGTGCTATTAAATTTTACTTAAAGGTAGGGGAAACGCGTCCTTTAGGGTTGCAAAGTTCCAGAACTCACTAAAATTATTCCAAAAATTAGTATTTTCGTTTTTATTCTGATTTGCTTAGTTCTAGACGCTGAGAGTTCGATTACCAACGAAAAAGATAAAAACGAGAAAAGAAGACAGGAAAATGAATGAAAAAGTAAGACAGACATAGGATGAAGCTGCACATCAAATAGTTTTGGAAAGCATCAAAATTCGCTAATTGAGTACAACTAAGTGACATAATGGGGAAAGGCGAATATCCTTTCTGTCTTTGAACTTACCAAGAACTGAATTTTCGAAGGCTTCTGCTTTGTGCTAGGCCAACTAATATTTTCCCCCTTCAATCTCAATCAAGATGTTTATTTCAGAAACGCAAATTTATTCAACATAGAAAAACTGCGAAATGCAAATAGTTGTCAAGTAGTATATCAACCAATCATCACAGATTGTAAATAAATTACCAATGGCGCATACTGTTACTTAGTTTCACTGTTCAGATAGTTACAACTATCGGCTTGATTAAAAATGGAAGGACAACTTGAGAAAATAAAATTTTACATGAAACAGGAAAATAGTCTAATATTGGACAAGAATATTAAATTATTTTCTCTTAACATTGTGCGTATTAGTAAAAGTTACCTAAAAGAAGTACTCGTCCTTTAGGTCTGCAGAGCTTCAGAACTCACTAAAATTATTTTAAAAATTCGTATTTTTGTTTTTATTCTTATTTGCTTACTTCTCCACTCTGAGAGTTCTATTATTAAGGAAAAAAGATAAAAACGAGAAAAGAAGACAGAAAATGAATGAAAGTAAGACAGACACAGGATGGGCTGCACACTAAATACATTTGGAAAGCACTAAAATTCGCTTTAAGTGACATAATGGACTGATGCGAATGGCTATTCGAAGTGTCTTAGAACTTAGTCAGAACTAGATTTTCGGTTTCCCCTGTTTTGAAGTAACACCAACTGATGTTCTTTTTTTCCCTTTCAATCTCACCCATGCACAGTGGTCCAGTTTCGTTTTCTAGCGAGACAAAAATCATAGAGACGAAACTAAAAACAGCAGATACTTGAAATTTGCACATCTTAAAGGAAATAGACTTCAGTTGTATTACATGAAATTTCATAACAATCGGTTGAATATTTCTTGATTTATATTAATTTATTTAATTCGTCCCCATTGTTCTCTATGGAGTGAACTGTTGTAATCTGCGGAAAAGTTAATAATTAGTTGTATAAAACATAAAAAAATCTGATAAATTTTACCAAATGAAGGAAACAGCTTCAAAATAAGATTTGTGAAATTTTCGTAAAGTCTGGTAGGTATTTTTTTTATTTTTAACATTCCAAATATTTGCAATGTTAAGATAGATCTAATGAATAATTGTGCGACAAGTTCAAATGTCTTTCAAAACGATTAAAAAGTGAAAGAATTTCGTTAATATAATATAAATGTTATATAAATACCATTAAATCTTTTAAAAAATTACTTTTAAGAGTAAAATTGCCCACAGTTTTCATAAAAATAATATGAGAATTCATGAAATATTCCAAATCATTTTAATAACTAACTTTTAAGCATAATAGATGAAGGTAACGCTTTTCATCGTGTGAATTATGTTTTATATTATTTGTTATTTATGAAAAACTATATTTGGTTATGTTTTCCTAATTTTATTGTCTTTTAGCTGTAGCTGAAGACAGCGCTTGAGAGGTTGTTACTGAAGCAAATTAACTGTCTTGAAAATTTCAAATCGCGTTCTGAACTATTCCAAAATTTTCGCGTTTTCGATGTTTTTATGCCAACTACTAAATCAGAAATAAATATTGAAATCGATTTAAAGTACTTTTGAAACCATCCAGCGTTTATTTCTTAAAAAGTTAAAATGTATTTTAGATTGAGTATCCGCCCCCTTAAATTCGAAAATTTTTCAATAAAATTTTCGAATTAATGTCGATTGAATTTTTAGCAATTAGCATCTAGGCTAGAACTAGGCTAACTTAGTTTTTAAACAGGTTTTTTTAATCCAGATATTTATTTTTGCGTCATTGAAGGAAAAAGTGAAAATTCTTCACTGACATAGATGACATTAAAAAATAAAATAAATGAAAAAGTCGGGGTTTATCGGGGCTAATTTTTAGACATTTTATAGAAGATAGAGTGCAGAAATGATTTAAGGTAGTCTCAAGGTGTGCAAAGTTGTGCAACGTTTTTAAATTCACTTTAAACTTGAAAATTTAGTGAAAAAAAGGGCTTTTTAAAATATAGTATAAAAATATGGAAAATAATAAAATGATGTGTTAAAAACGGTTTCATTTACTTGTACTGGAATGCAACATCATGAAAAATCTAAAATTAGACAGATAAAGAGCAATGTAGAACTTTACAGAACGAAATCCGAGGGCTCACTGAAACACGACTCAAGTGTTCGAAAGACATTCTTCAACTTGAACCTCCGTAAAACCTCCTAAGACTACATGTTTATACAAAAAAAAGATATGGCTTTCAGGGTTCCAAACGGTTCTCTACCTACCCCCATAGAAAATAAACCCATTTACGTACCTCGAAATTTCGATTTTTGTCGCGCTACAAACCGAAACTGGACCACTGTGCCATGGTTAGCTTTCGCGCTCTTGATTTTTTTTTTCCATCTGCTGCTTATAGGTTTTGAATTCACTTTCACTTTCGTGTTGCCTCAACGGGACTTGTCTGGTTCCTACATATTCGATTTCTCTTATTAAAACGGAACTCACCGAAAAAAAAGGATTGCAATTATCAGATAATACATTTCAGCTAATTACAACTACAGGTTTGAATTATTTGTAGGTAAAGCTATTTTTGAAAAATTGTATATTTCAATTTTATTCTAATAATATTTTTATATCGCTGTTTATTTCTGGGTATATGAGCCTCACTGCTGAAATGTCACCAAGAATTTTTTTTGAAGGTTCACAAGCTGAACTATTTTTGTAAATACTTCAATAAATGTATTATTTGACTAGTTTTTAGATTTAACAGGAGTTAACAAATATTTTTTTATTTCCTGATTCCGCCCTTTAAATAATTTTTTAAATATGTATATTATCCCTAAAATGCACGTCGAAAGACTGTATCAAATAGCAATTAGAGGTATGGAAAAGTGATCTAAGTCAACAACTTTGTCTTCTTACATGTCTGTACTTTTGTGATGGAAGCGTGCAACTTTGTATGTGAATAGATAAATGTTAAAGAAACACTTCACTAATTGACATTCTTGCTCTGCAGGAGTTGTATAAAAATTTAATTATTGTAACTTTTTATTATCAATCCCCTTGCATATCCAAGTATTTTCATACAAATTCTTACCTTATTTGATGAAATTTTGTAATGTGAAGTATATGTCTAAAATCAATATTAAAGTAAATAAACGCTTGTTTCACCTTTTTGGGACACCCTGTATATGTAGAGCATATACAAAATACCGGTGTATCTTTTTCAATTATTTATTTAAATTAAAAATCAGTGTTTTCCATAATAGTTTAGGGCAAAGTCGGGAAAGACGACGAAGAGTCTAAGATGACGAATTGGATTTTCCTCGAAAATTACACTAATTTGCAGCCCCGATTCTGCATCATCAGAGACATCTAGCGGCCAGCTACCCTTGTCACATCAAAATATTTCACCCCGTTATCTGTATAATTCACAGTACGCGATAATGTGTTTTTTAGTTGTTTCTATGCAATTTTTGGTTGTTGCTTGGTAAGGGAGCGTTTCACGGATTTTTGTATGTGATATTCCTAAAGAGCTAATTAAAACGCGTTGAATGATGTATTATTTTAATTTTTCTGATGAGCTGATGTCCTTCAATTTTTGTTGAAATAAAAAGGCGAAATCGGGTAAGAGGACGAATTGGGTGGAGGGTAAGATGACGAACACCTCCACGCTGATTCAGGAGCTCGTCGTGCTACCTGATTGCGAACTGCCTTTCCTGCAACTCACTGGCACTCCAGGAAAAAATGAACATCTCATTAAATAGGAGATAGAGGGAAAAGAAGATAAACGGAAACTTTGACAGCTGAACAAGGCTGAATTAATAAGACTAAACGCACACACACAACACACCTTCTAAAAATTCTACAAAAAAGAAGAAAAAAGAAGAATTCTAGAAAGTAGCTAAGTAACCCCTCGACTTCTAATGTTCTGAGTCTGAAGACTCAATTCATTCATTTGAATTTCCTTACGATGACGCTAATGACAATCTGAACCCAGAGGTCCTCGATAATGAAGAATGCATCATTTGCAGTGAATAAGGAAACAAGGAATTGGGATTCCAGTGCTTTATGTGCAAGCTCTGGCCCCATTCCACCTGTACTGGCTTAGACAAAATCCAAGCCAATGGCAATGCGATCTTTGTAATTGATTTCATTTCTTAAGGTTTGAATCTCAAATTAATATATTAATTGGTATTATCATATTAATTAATATATTAATTGATAGTTATAGTTTAATTAATATAAAATATCAAGATCCGAATTTTTCGATTGAGCGTTTGCAAAAGCATCTATTCACTCTCAGGTGTACGAGGCCGCGGTGTCCTAGTGGCAAGGTCTCGGCTTCGGAGCCTGGAGGGTTCCAGGTTAGAAACCAGATTCCACCGAAGATCCGCCGTGTATGGAGCCTGTTGCACGTTAAATCATTCGTAGTGGTCAAACGTCCTCCCGTTGCTGAGGCGTGGAATTTTGGAGAGGGGGTGCCAGCTCAGGTGTCGTCATCTGACAGCGGTTCAAAATTACGAGGTCCGTCCCAAAATAGCCATCGTGTTGCTTCGAAACGGGACGTTAATATACCTAAACTGAGGTTTATTCAAATTAGGTATTCGTCATCTTACACGCACATTCGGATAAGATGACAAAATTGACTTTTTTTCTAAAATGAAAATTTTGAGTCTCAAATTTGAACATAAAAATTAATAAAAATATCACTTTAAAATAAAGAGTTGAAAAACATTTTGGAGAAAAAATAATCCTCCAGCAACGAATATTGAGGTTAGGAAAAATTCCCAAAGCTTAAGGCCGCCATCTTACCCGACTTTCCCCTATTCAGTTTCTTCACATTAGAATTTTGTAAGATAATTTATCTTTATTTCATATCAGGCCAATATTTCCATTTAAATTATGTGTTTTAGCACCTCTTTTCACTTTCCATCTCGTTATGAATAAATTATTGCAGTTATTTTCCTGATACCTTAATCCTTTTAACCTCGTTTCAGCAGCTAAAATTCATACTTCAAAATTCTTAAGCACCTATAATTCTTTAAAATAACACAGAAACATTAATAAGACACCTCTAATAAACAAAGAATGGCAGTTTTACAAATGAAAAGTAATTAAATTAATCAAACTAATTTATTCTACTAGATCGGTAATCTATGATTTCTTCATCCGCAGAAACTTAATTCTTCTCCTTTATAATGAAGCATTTTCTATGTTATGACAGCTTTACTTTTTATGTAGCTCTCAAAAATGAATAATTATCCAGAATACGTGCATGCCAGTTATTTTAATTTTTCACGTTATCTTCTGAATACTCTCATAAAAAAGCATTTAATAACTATAATTTTCTGTAATAAAAAGATTTGTTTGGAATTATACTGTAAATTATTTTCTCTGAGGCGTAAAATCAACTTCTGGCAACTAATTTCCATAATTGAGAGTTACTAACGGAACTAAATGAACATATTTGAGTTTGGTTTTTCTTATATGTTAAGCAATTTTATTACATGCATTTTGAGGTAATTACAAGTAAGTAGCAGAATAAAAATGAACACTGTTTTATAAAGTAATAATATGCAAATGTGATTCTCGTGTTTCAAGGCTACTTAACTGTTTAAGCAAGTATACCCAAATCGCTAAGCCTCTATAGCGGATGAAAAAAGAACCTAAAAATGGAACCATCTTAACTGTTTGCTAGAAGTTTATGAAGATAAAGGTTTCACATTTTATCTGAAGGTAGGGTGTTTAGTTTTGTTTTTGTAGCTGTATACTTTCTTAACAATTTATATTTGCACATGTTTTGATATTCAACAAAAAATATATTTCATTAATATATTTATTGAAGTATGTATTACGTTGAAGGCTATTGTCTACAAAATAAGCCTATCCCCCAACGGAAAGACGTTAAGAAGCGTTCGTTCAATAATTTAATAATATTTTCAAATTTATTTTTAAATATCAAAAGGAAATAGAAGAAAAACTGTCGTTTAGGTACCGTGCAGGGGAACTCTGCGGAACACAACTTCACAGAATCATCTTTCGATCGCCATGGGGACCCAAATTCAGCATAGAAACTGTTAAGGTAGTTAAAAAGCATAAAAACGAGCCAAAACATCCCAAATAAGAATTAACGACAGGAAACGCCATCCGGAGAAGTTAGAGAATACTTGAAGATGCAGAAACGACAATCCGGTAACGAATAAAACATTTTTATTTGGCGATCCTTCTCACTTGAACAGTAAGTGCACACAAGCACGTACGTTCACAACGAATGCTCATTTTCTTACTATACACACTTACGCACGCTTCTCAGCGATTTAGTATTGATTGGTAAACTCTTATCAAAATACCTTTCATTTCACGAGCATTTACTGCGGTGTTTGAGATTCTTGCGACGAGGTCTACATTAAGGTGGAGCGATAAAAACTTTTTCTTTTTTTTAAATTGTAATAGTGCGGAAAAGTTGCATCGTTATGCAAAAAAGACAAAACTGAATTTTGATAGCAGTAGTATGATGTCTTGAGGTGCCGCAAGTATCATGAAGTTTCATAAATTTGAAAAATTTTGCTGTAATTGAACCTCTTTCTCTAATTTCTTATTTGTAGTATTAAAACCCAAAATCAAATATTTTGTATATTTTATTCCTTTTTATTAACGGAACAAACGTTTTTAGGGGGTTTAAAATCTATTGTGAGTATATAAAAATATTAATTTTTAGCCAAAAATCGTTAAAAAAATCGACTAGAAAAAAAAGAAAACATGCTGTTTTCTAATCTGGGAATTGTTGCTCTGTCATACTTTTAACTGACGAAAAACGCTTACAAATACTTTATATATCCTTGTTATTACCATCAGTAGCTGCACTTAGGAGTTATAAGTGTGGGGGGAGGGGTGGCAAAAATTTTATAGACAACTAAAAGTATCTGGGAATTTAGAACGTAGGCAACAAATTAAAAAAATTGGCTATGAAATTAGCTGGCTTCGCCGGATTCGTTTGCTCTTTTATAATTCTTAGTTTTAGGCAGCTAAAATAAATTAAAATTTAATCTCTTCCTCGGTGTGTGAGAAAAAACCATCCCCGACACTGATTACTATTATATAACAAAATGTATTTTGTGTTTTGCCAATGAAAGATAATGAATAAAGTTAACTTTATTTTTTCTTTATTCTAGTATTTGTTTGTGTATTGCTTGTATTTTTATTTATAATTGCACGTGAAAGTGTGTATTCATATTTATTTTTGATCTTGAATAATTATATTTCATCCGAGGGAGAAGGTTTAGTACTGTGAGATGATATTTTTTAGAGTTGTGGGCTCTTGCAAGATCAAAAAATGCAATCTTTATTCTGTATGGGATTTTTTCTTATGCTATCGACTTAATAAGGACAGTAATAACTGTGTATATTTTTCTTAGATATAAGTGGAAATGTTCGGTAATGAATATGAATTCATTACCGAATAAAGGTATTCATTACGAATTCGGTATGAATAATTGCAATATTCACCCCAGCGAGGATACCTATGGAATCAGTAGAAGATCTCGTCGCCCGAAAGTTTTTTGGGGAAAAATATTACAGCAGGTGGCTTCAAATCCATCCATTCCATCCCTACCTGGCGTGGACCCGTGGCTTCAAATCATCGATGCTACTTTCAGCCAGTCTTTTAAGTATTTCTGTTTGTAAGAATAGCATTTTGCAAGACATTTATTTCTCAGTGACGTAGCAACGAAGGGGAGGGGTATAGTTGTCCCTAATGCCATGGATAATAAACGTCAGTACTTTTTTGCCACTTTGGGAAGTTCAATATATTGGTGCTAAAAATACGTTTTCACTGGGCGCCATTTACATGTTCTAAGGTACGAATGGCCACCAGGGGCGAAAAAATCATATTAAGACCCGAACGCTACTTACCCTCAATACTTCACTGCTATTTCTCTAGCAATTCTTTTCTCAATCAAGCACATACATAGAGAGCGTATTACAATCATCAAAAATTTAACCTCTAAATTTTGTGCTTTTTCACTTTCTAGACTTTCTTTAGTTCAAAAGAAACATTTTTGGAATTGTGGCTGTCTATTTGTATGTGAACTAGATAATTTCAAAAAATACAATGAACAAAAATATTTACGCAAAAATTATACATCTATATCAAATTTTGGATCAAATTCGCCAAAGTTAAAAGGTTATTTCATAATCAAATGCTCTATATTCTACACTTAACGATAAAACAAAACAAAAACGACCTATATTTGCAAAGATATTTTAACATGCCTTTTTCACTCGCATATAAGGAAAATATAAACATTTATAACTGCTCTTTTTATGTCAATTGTACAAGAAAGAATTATGGACTGTAAAAAAAATAAAGATTAAATTTATTGAGCTGGCAAGAACTTGCTACACAAGCATATATCACCTCACAGTACCAAGCATTCTCCCCTATTACCTTTATTCATTATCGGTTCATTGGAAAAACACAAAATACATTTTGTTACACAACAGTAATAACAAGGATGCATAAAATACTTGTAAGCGTTCTTCGTCGGTTAAAAGTATAACAGAAAAATAGTTATAGATAATAAACTGCATAATTTCTTTTTACTCATAGTCGATTTCTTGTACGATTTTGTCTAATAATTAATATTTTTATAAACACAAAATAAGTTTCAAACCCCCTAAAAGCGTTTGTTCTTTTTTTAAAAAGTACAAAATATTTGATTTTGGCTTTTATACTGCATATAAGAAATTAGAGAAAAATTTTGAAATAGAGCAACATTTTTCAAATTTATGAAATTTTATCGTACTTGAGGCACCTCAAGACATGTTACGATTGCCATCAAATTTTATCTTTGTCTCTTTTGCATAAAAAGGCAACTTTTCCACACTATTACAATTTAAAAAGGGAAAAAAAAGTTTTTTTCATTACACCCTCGTCTGCATGTCTGCCATCTCAGCATTTGTAAACTGTTGGATGTTCTCCGTAAACAGACGAAACTTGAAATAACTAACCCTGAAATCAAACTAGAACTTTTTAAAACAGCAACCTCTAGCTCATCTAGTTGGTGTCCAGCTATATTTTCATATTGTTAAAAATGGAAATCGTCAGGTGAGTGCACGGTAAAAACAGTCCAACAAGCAGGAAAATTGAAAACTGCGCTTTATTCACGAATATTCCGTAAAACACGATTCACAGGAAACATGAAACACAGCTCTTGTGCAAATCAGCAGTACAAACAGACAGCAAATCACTAATAATAAGAGCAATAGCACGAAAAAAGCGCTCATCGTCTAAGAGCTGACAAACTCGCAATGCGAAGAAGACCCCAAAGAGATTCATTCCTTCTTGAATAAGTAGGTATTTATACCTTTCTCCGATAGGATGTGACATCACATAAAAAATTCAGAAGGATCTCCACTACTTCCCTCCTAATAGAGATAATGAGAAAATTCTAGTATTTTCGTGTTTCTACATTTTGTTGCCAAGGTCGGGGTTAATGGCTTCCATTCCCCGGTAAAACCATAGGACTAACATTTAAGGGAAACAACACTATAGTTTTGTAACAATATGTAATTTCATTTTTGTTTTTTGTGGGTGGGTGTGCTTGTCCTGCTTCCCCTAACAGTTTGTAAGTTGAATTTTGTATCACTCTGTATATGCAATGCGAGTGTTCATTATATTTTTTTAGATTTGGCAATCCCATTTAAATTTATGCTTCTAAAAATCTGTATTTTCTTCATTTTAGGAAGATAAGCTAAAAACTTAATTTCGTAGTTAGGTGATAGCCAGTGAATGTACCAAATCCAATCAATGTATTTCATATATTTGAACCAGCAGAAAGATCATTTCGTTCGAATGTAAAGTGTCTTCACGTAAATGGAGAGTGGTAGTTTTGGTGTGAACAGTGCGAGTTCATGTATCGTTTTAACTTTTTTTATTGAGGTTAAAAATTACGAAGTCTTTCACCAAGAGGCTTTATTATTAAAACGTCTGTCATGAATACAAGAAAAATACTTGCTCAAATATCTGAATCCATTGACTATGGAGCTCCTGCTCATGTAATAGAGGTAAGTTTGCAAAAATTTATTTCGGTATCCGTAAGGCACTTTATAGGAATAAAAAGGGGCATGAAGTAACAAAACAGCAAACTTCTCGAAAACCATACTTTGCACACATTAATGTCTAGATTATCTCTAATCTCTTATGCTAATAAACAAGGAATTAGTTGCTAAATAACGTGTGCAATTATGGTACTACGACGTCACGTGAATTGACTCCATTTCAATACAAACATTTTTGGCACACGTCTGACTATTGGCATTCGAATGTGAAATCCGCAATATCCGGAGATAATAGAACTTCGCTTAATCCTCTGAATTATAAAGAGTGCTCACTAAAGTCTTGATTCCCCCCTTTAACTTCCAAACGGCGACAGCTATAGTGATAAAATTATTGTCTAAGTATTATAAAGTGTCTATGCACTACACGATAATACTACTTACTCCGCCCACCTGTGGCAAAATTTGCTTTAAGTTAGGCAAAATTAGATTTTTCTTCTCGAAAACCATACTTTGCACACATTAATGTCTAGATTATCTCTAATCTCTAATACTAATAAAGTTGAATGTCTTTATGTCTGTCTGTGTGTGTGTGTCTGTTGGCGGTCTACAGAACAGACCTCAGAACGTAGAGCTACCAATTTTGGCTCAGATATACTTTGGATGCTGAAGATGTGCACCTGGGAAACGTTTTTTTAATTTTAATTCAAATATAAATTATTTAAAAATCAATCATTCGTCGTTTTTTGCCAATAACTTCTGAATAAATTTATGGACAAAACATGTTTTTATGTCATTTTAAAGTGCAAACACTTATTTTTTTCAACGATACCAGTTGATGTTTTGTAGGACTTTTTATCTATTTTTTTATGAATTTTTTAAGTAATCAGAAAGTTACGGTCGATGGTTCGAGATTAGAGGTTGACGTAGAGTTGGCGGAGCACAGTAGATGTTTCTCAACGTCATGATCGATCGGATCTTCAAAACAAAATTATTATTGGTGTAATCACTTCGGCAATACATATACTAAAATTGGAACGATACGGAGAAGATTAGCATGGCCTCTGCGCAAGGATAACACGTAAAATCATCCATATTTTTAACGCTTATCTGAGAAATGCGCTTAAGCTGCCCAGCCTTAAAGAGCTTATTCTAAAATTAACCGACGAATTTCTCTGAAAATCTCCCTATTATTAAAAATCACTTCATGTAAATCGTAAGCGTCCCAGATTAATTTTGTACAAATAATTCCTCTTTCTTCAACATTCTCTGCCACCCTTTTTTCCTCTACTCCAGGACAACTGCTTCAAACGATCCCCGACACGGTCAAGATAGCGAAGTAGGTTAAATATGTTCCTCCCATCTTTTCACCCCGGGTTCGAATCTCGCCTGAGTTTTGCTTTCGTCAGTGTCAACAAATACTTCATCAGCTTCTCTCCCTGTTCCTGCATACCTAAAAGGAAACATTAGATTTAAATTCTTCCAATACTCTCATTTAATGTGTGCTTATTTTATTTTATACTATTTTCTCAGTAATTTATAAACATCTCTTTTGAGTTTTAAAATTCTCTCCTCATTTAAATGCTTCTTTTCTATCCACTCGAAATGCACATTTTTATTTACAATGGACAAAATTATTTGTAACTAAAAGCCTTAATTATTCCCATGAAATGCAGATGATGGCCCCTGTAGCTGACCACAATGTTATTATCGGCGATTAATTAAGCCTAAGATATCTTTAGAATGGTAAATTCGGTTTTATTTTATTAATTGTAGTCATTGGCTTTAATCTTAATTATTAATCTTGGCCGTACACTGTTGAATGGTGATGTGTTTTTATATTTTACTTTGCTGTAAAGAGAATAATTATTATCCCAACGTATGCTTGTTTTAGTTCATTGTTTCTTATTTGCTCTTATTAGCTATTATTTCGCAATTTGTGTTTTTATAGTTTATAAATATTCAGTTTCTTAGTGCGTGTTTGTTGTTTTGTTATGCACAGAATTATTATTCAAGATTTGCTTTGTTTTCAAGCATTTCAATTAGTAAATTTTTTATTTATAAATGGTTGATTTTATTGACTAGATTTAAATGGTTATTATGAATTTAGCTTTGTTTTTCATAAAATGTAGTCAATTCTCTTTTTTTCGGGCAAAAAAAAACTTTATTTAGTTATTTTGAGCTTTAATTAGTTTTAATATGTAAATTATTTTTAGCTGTGAAATTTAATTATTGTACTTCAAATTTTTGATTACTTATTAAAATATTTTCCATTTTTGAACAAACTTTTTTCTTATCATTTTTTAACATTTAAATATAAGGGATTAACTCAAAGTTCATTACATGCAGGAACATCCTGTACATTTTCGTTTTGTGTATAAAGAATTTAAATTCAGTAATACATATACTGAATTAAACTGTTTCTGTTTTTAAATTCATTTCTTTGTCCTTTCAGCTTACAAAAATTGAAATGTTTAAAATACCAGCCTTTATTGCTTTATTACTATTAATACAAGATTGGCGAACCAGCCGTAGGCGGCTAGTAAAACATATAACGTGCTTTTGTTTGATACCAGTTTTCAAAGCTGTGACATCACGAAATGCGGATGAAAGTAGCACTCACATATCATTAGGCGCATTCATCATCCTTCTTGCTTAGGATGAAAGAAGTTGGTAAAAAATCAAAAAAATGCATAGTTGTAATTCTTGAAAAGAAACTAAATGAATAGAATTACTTACCGGCCGTCCAGTTTTTCCGTAAAACCATATTTGTTCGTGAATAGAGAGGCATTTTAGAAAGATGCCATTAACTTTAACACCACTGCATACCCCTTCACCTAGAATAGTGAAGATTCCCAAACAGTTAGGCTGGGCGAAGGGAGAAAAGTAAGTCGTGCCCGTAAGTTTTATGTGATAATACGGGAATTGGGTGATGAAATTTTTTAACTCATTTTGTATTCAGTTTTAAAATGCTTTTCGGTTGAAGGCCTACTTATTCTTATTCCCTTAATGATCAAAAACCATATCCGCTAACTCACAGTACACCTGTTTACAACAAACCCAAATGACCTAATTTAAAAAAGTGTAGCAACCAAGTACACAATTCGCATCAAGAATTCCAACAAAGCTCAAGAAGAAAATGAGTCCGAAAAATGGAAGTTTCATTTGTTTACATAAACAAGAGACGGGAGTGAAAATTGCGTGCTCAGTGAAACTTTCTTGAACCACAATAAAGAAATGCCCCATTTCATAAAAGTTTTACCTCTCAACTAATTTCTTACTTTTAAGGTTTAAAAGTAGCAATGTTTTGCTGAAATTCTTGGATCGAAAAAGTTTTTAAAGTTTTCTATTTCTTTCAGAAAGACTTAGTGTCTTTTGCAAGAATTCTAGTAAAATGCGTCTTTAACGGCTCATGTGAATAGAATATGTAAAAAATAAGAAATTCCAATAAAATCGACGTTTTTCATTGTTTAATTATAAAGATTAGTTTAACTTATGTAAAGGCATCATTTCTAAAGTTGAGTTGAAGGCATTAGGAAGTCTAATTGAGAAAAAAGAGATTACAATTGTTAGTTTCCATGGTATAAACAGGGTGTTTTTAAAAAGGTTAAAAAACTACATAGTCTTTACATACAGTATGCCCGCTAAAGTCCGTTGTCACTCCAATAATTTCTGAACGGCAAGAGCTATTGTCATAAAAGTGGTCTAGGTATAGTAAAGTTGTCATGCGCTACGCAACGAAACCGCTTACAGCGCCACCTGGCGAGAAAATTCGTAGTTAGCGTTCTTATCTCAAAAACGGTACGAAATACGGGGAAAAAGTCAATTACAAAGTTGTTCAGCAACATCGATTTATTACAAAAATACATCTTGCTCACAAAAATGATACAAATGAAAAGCACAAAACGCACATTTGTTTGATCGCATTGAACAAAACTTTACTTGCAGAAATTGAGGCTCATCTATCTGTCGTTCTCAAAATGGTGCCCTTCAGCAACAATACACATCTGGACACGGGACTGCACTTCCCGCTGCACATTGTACTACATGGCAGGTGACACGCTGGCACAAGCATCCGTAACACGGTTTCGAAGTTCCTGCAATGTTGGTGGAGGGGTTTGCATACACTCGCTATTTGATGCATCCCCACAGAAAAAAAAGTCCAATGGGTTCAGGTCAGGTAAACGTGGATGTCATTCTACGCAACTACCATACCCGATGACTTGTTGCTGGAATGTGTCCCGAATGTACTGTTGGACACTTGATACCTTGTGTGGAGGGGCGCCGTCATGTCGGAACCATACATTCCGGTGGTCACTCAACGGCAAATCCTCTAGAAAATCGGATATTACGTCCTTCGTTTTCTCTTTTCTTCCACGTTATGTCGCGTTACAATTTTGGGAGTTGTGAACCAAACAAATATGCACTTAAGGCCTTCTATTTTTAACATTACTGTGCGAAAGGTACCTTGTCTAACTAAATCGATGATGCTAAACAACTTTGTAACTGACTTTTTTCCCGTATATCGTACCGTTTTTGAGATAAGAACGCTAACTCCGAATTTTGCCCCCAGGTGGAGCTGTAAGCGGTTTTCTTGCGTAGCGCATGACAACTTTACTATACCTAGACCCCACTTTTATGACTATAGCTCTTGCCGTTCAGAAATTATTGGGGTGACAACGAACTTTAGTGGGCACACTGTATTCGAAGAGTGTTTATATAAAAGTGAAAAATTTTCGTTTGAACAGATTTAACGTATGGACGACAGAAATAACCATTAATTTGGGGAACTGTCCTATAATATTTAGGACTATCTTAAGAGGTCTTGGCGTAAGAATCGTTTTATTTACTTTTATTGAACCTGATTTGTTTCATGTTTGTGAAGTTGGAATTTTGCAATCGCTTTTCCACTCTCTTTCGGTTGTGCTGGGAAATCGAAATTTATTACATTTGTATTCTCGATGACAATTCACTAATTTAATATTTTCAATACTTAATTATCAGTAAATCATTAATCAAATTAAATTCTGATTCTGAACCAGTGGCGCCACTTGGTAGTGAGTTTGAGAAATAGTTGATTTTAAAATTGAAAAGCAAAAGAGAATTAAATTTAAAAAATTCATTGCTTAGTATACTAATAAAAGTGTGATTTGTGTGCTTTTAAAAACAATTTTTAGTTAAATTTATTTTTATTTAACTTGACTTTTGTATGTTCGTAAAGATGGAATTTTTAATCGATTTTTCACTCATTTCCTGATGTGCCAACGTTTTAAAATTTTGTACAATTGCGTGTTCTCAATCACAATACAATATGTTCATATTTCCAAAACTTAATCATAATCGATTAATTTAATTAATTTTGATTCCATAGCGTGGCGCCACTTCGTAGAGAATTTGAGAATAAATTGATTTCTTGATGCAATAATATTTGCAATAATAAATTATGAAATGCATTAAAGACTAAAAAGCATAAAAATATAAATGAAAAAAATTATATTGTTGAAAGATATTGTTTTATCAATGTACTGAAAAGTAGAAAATAGCTAATTTTATCAAAAATATGGAGGTCAACATTGACACGCTAAATCAGTTAGGAAGGAAGTTAATCCACAATGAATATAAGAAAGAAAATTCCTAAATGCTTATTAAAAAGTGAAAATTTATTATGAATATGATTAAAATACTAATTTGCTTAGAGTAATTCTAGCAGGACCTCATGGGTTTACGATTTTGTTTGTTTTGACCTTCATATTTGTGTTAAAAAATTGTTTCCCAAAGTTTAGTTCACTAAAAAAGGCATTACTTTAAAAACTTTTTTCTGCTCTTAATATTTTTAATGCTCTGCATAATACTTCTTGAAAAACAAAGATCTCTTTGCAGACAGTTACATGCAAGATCTGAAATGTTTGTCCTTCAATTTACTCATCACTTACTAGGAGAAATAGTTGCGTTTTCGTGGCACCACCGTTCGTATCTTCATAATGTAAAATGCATGCTTGTTTGTGTCCACTGGAGCCGAAATTGCATCGTTGTCTTTCCTCTTGGAAGTTGTGAATAATAATGTATGTTAACGATTTGCTTTCAGTTGCTTGTAGAAGAACACCATTCACCCCAATCATTTCTGAGAATGACTGAAAAAATTGCTGATTTGAAAAGGTTCGGTCGCTGATGAAAGTTTTACTCATCATTTCATCATCATCATGAAGCACCTTTTATGTCCAGAGCTAATAAATCTTTGAAGCAAGAAAAACGGAATAAAAAAATAAAGCTAACATATTTAGAAGACAAGAATACTCTCGCGGTAAGTTGTACAACTGGCAGATATTATGAATGCTTACCGTAATAAAATGTTTAAAAATACTGTATTTCTATAACTGTTTTGCAAATGTTTACTGCTAGCAGATTTAATTTCTTGTATATTTCAATTCAAGAATTCTTCAGAAGCCAACATTTTGAAAAATTAAATCAACAGTATATTTTCTTAGTTTGATCTGCTGATAAATTAAAAACAGAAACATTTCGTTAAACTACACGGTTGACAAATACTAAGGACCATTTTTAAGATTTCGAAAAATTTGGACTTAATAGAAATAAAATGGCTCGCAAACAGATGCTGAGAATCATGGGACATGCTATTGTCGGAACTCATATTTTACAGTGGAGATTCGGTCACGAGGGCAATTAGGGCAGCCACCAGAAATAGATGAAGGCGAAAATGGAGTTTGCCCCATCCCGTTTCGCAGAAAGCTTATGAGATGTAACTTTCATCAACGGTTATGTTTGATATGCATACTATTTGCATGCATTTTCGTACACACAGCCAAATATTCGGGAAGATATAACGGATTTTTTAAAAAATCCTTCATTTTTCCGCATGCTTTATGCTTATAACATGCAGCTGGTTATGCTTAATCAGCAGAAGCTAATTTTCAATAAAACTATACGAAACTTACAGAATATTTGTCAATATGTGAAAGAAGCTGTTTATCAAACTTTGAATTAAATAATTTGAATATTACAGGAAATGTGAGTATTTTTAGTAAATAATTATTTACTGCGCTTGTGCAAAAAATGAAGAATTTTATCTTTCATAACTTCAAAGTCAGATATATCCCAGATAGCAAAGAAAGCTTATCTAAAAGGTTTGGAAACCTTGTTTTCGGCAAGGGTAAAGGTTTGTCACAAGGGTTTCCATGACAAGGGTTGAACATTTCGGCAAGGTAGCGGAAAGGTTCGCTAGTAAACAAGAAACAAGGTTTTCTGTAAGACTTTTAGTAAGATTTCCCCAAGCTTTTATTACGAGCTTGTTTCAGGCTTTCCTCAAGCGTGTTTCAGGCCTTTCAAAAGGTTGTTTTATACCTTTTTCTAAGATTGTTTTTAACTTTTTTCAGACTTTTTATACGCTTGTATTAGATCTTTTTCTAACCTTGTCTCCAGTTTTTCTTTAAACTTTTTTCAGGCTTTTTATAAGCTTGGTTCAAGCTTTTTTTATAACCCTCCTTCCCCCCGAGTCTACAAAGCAGTGCTGAATTTTTGACTTTAAAAAGGATTTTGAAATTGTCAGAAATTTTTACAATATTAAGTTACTGGCAAATTACTTAAAATTTTATAATATTCAAAACTAAACAATTTTAATAAAAATTAAGAAAATCTGTCTTATATTGGAGTTTTAAAAATTTTTTAGACCAATCTATAATTTCTTCAAATTAGTTAATAACTAATTTATGAGGTTTTGAAACAATTTTACAATTTACTAATGAAAATTAAGCAAATTTTGTTAAAATTTGATATTTTTACAATTATTTAATTTTCGGACAAGTTAATGAGATATTTCGGCAAATTTATATTTAAAATACATCAAAATCATTTAAAAATTTTGAGAAAAATTGAGGAAATTTTATTAGAACTTTGATTTTCATCTATTAGCACGGATCTCATATAGGAGAAAGGGGACCAAACCGGGTTTCAAAATTGGGTTTCTCCTAATCAACCATGTGAATAAATTGTTTAAATTTCTATTTTATTCATAAATTAGTCCTTGAGTTCCGAAAATATATATTCGCTAATGTAAAAGAACTATATTTTGAAGAGTAAAAGAATTATTTTTTGGAAGTTTGCAAGTACCCTGTTTTATCCGTAAATTAAGTTAATTGATCAGACTTGTGCAAATTTTAAGAGCAGATATCATAAATTAAATTTTGATCATGCTTCTCTAAGGTTTCATGTGCCCACCCCTTACATACCAATTTTTCCTCCATATTGTTTTTCATCAAATATATGTCTAGTTTTTACACAGAAAAATATAAAGCTTTATCACCAGCTATTGTGTCATCCCATAATATATTCAGCCTGCATATTTTATTCACACTTAAATAAAAAAAAATTAATTTCATTCTGTAGAAAATAGAAAAAGGTCACCTAATTTGCCGTCTGAAATTTTTAGGATATTAAAAAGTTCTTACTTCTATTATTTTTATCTTGCACAAACGTAGTCAAATTCTTGAAAATTTCAAAGCACAGTGAACAATAAATAGTCACACAATAAACAGTTAACACTTCACAGATTAACATTTAATGTTAAATTTATCTTACAGCAGTTACAATTGAGGCAACATTTCAGTACAATTTTCCCTTGCTCTTCTCTCAGATCTTTTCACTCTGCAAAAAAGAAAGGAATAGTTTAAAAAATATGGTATAAGAGCTAAAATATTTAGATTTTTAACTGAATTTACCAATCCTTTAAACATTATCGAAGTTTAGACAACCAAGCAGTTAGCAATTTTGAATTAAGCTGTCACAAAAATATTTTGTTGATCATGTCACTTTTCAAGACAATGTAATATTTTTTAAGCAGGAAATATTACCATTTTCTGGTTATTTAGTAACAAATTTATTTTGAATCTCTTAAATCTAAGAAAAAAAAAAGATATAATTAAAAATGTTACATATCACCACATAAGGGTAAAGGGAGTGAGAAATATAAGGAATGGAATCTCATGAAAAAATAAATTTTAAATTAAATTAAGCAGGATCATTAATGCTTACCGCTTGCTCTTTCGAAATTTTGATTGCATTAGCCAATCACTCATTGCTTCCAGTACAATGTTAAGTTTTAAATCCTTAAAATTTCGGAAGCACATTTCTGAAAGAAAAAAAAGACATGTATTACACACCATAAAGTAGAAATAGGAAAATTTGTTCTCTGCAGTGAACACTTAATATCTGCTCTTGTTCCCTTTTAAACAATTCGAATTGTTCTTTAACCGTTCTTTTCGAAATAGTTGTTATTTTCCATAGAAAAAAAGCCATACTTTTGGGTAATCAAACATGGTATAACACTCATAATCTGTAGTTTGTTACATTTCAAGCACTTTTAAATTTAATTGCGCTAAAATTATTAATAGGTTCAATTTAAATTTGCTAACCATTAATTTAAAACAAAAATTTTAAATTTATTCCTGACAAAAACCTAGTTTAAAAAAATTGAGTAAATTTTTAAGTGAATAAAAAAGGAAATAAATCTCAATACTGATTTATTTTTTTCTCAAAAACTAAGGAAACAAATGAAATTCTTAAACTTGTTGAAAATATTATAACTAACAACATAAAAAATTGAAACAAAAACAAAGAAACTCACCTAAGATTAATTTGTAAGCCTCTGTTTTTCCAATGGCAGTTTTGTTTGACTTTTCTCCTACCTCATCCAACATTAATTTTCTCATAATATTGCAAACAAGGATTATGCATCCCTTGCTCCAATAGTCATACATAAATTTAACTGAACCAGAAAAATAGGGTTGGCAAATATTAAATAGAGTAATGAATAACAGGCATGAGATTGCTGAAAAGTAAAAATGAGGAAATGCACACGAAACAGAAAAATGGGAAATATTTAAAAGAACGTGTGTACAAAACTACAAAAAATGGTTATTATGCACACTGTAAAAAATCCACCTGAAAATTCAGGTGAAAATCTACTGATTTTAACGGAAAATTTCCATAATGTCTCGAAACCGGCATTTTTCCCTAAACAAACGGAAACTTACAGTAAACTCAAAATCGGAAAGGCGAAAAAGGAACTTGTCCATCTTTATGGCTGCCGTAACTGGTGTAACCGATTTAGAATTGGCGACAACGCGCACAATTTTGAATCCAAAATATATATACTTTCTGTTAAAATGTAACTAGGGAATTTACTGTATTTTTCATGTGTCAAAGAATGTTATATGGTCAACAAACGTACTTTTGAAGATTTTATTCATAGATTACCTCCAAGTGAAAGCTAAAATATAATCCATTGGTTTGTGTGTGTGTGCGTGTATTTCTTTTCTCCCGCCAAGCGACCTTGAATATGCGCCAAGAAAGCTGGGAAGGAAAAGTGAATAGTTTCCGCACTTTTGCGCATGCGCCGGGCGTATTTATTTTTATCAAAATAGCGGGAAAGCTCAGATTGGAAGGGTTTACATTGTCCAGAGCGCTGATCTAACAAAGAACTCCGGAAATGCAGCTCATATAGCCTGACACCACTTTACGTAGTAAATTCGTCTAGTACAATCTTCTGTTCTTATAAGGTAAGTGTTCCATTGTATATATTTACTTTTGTTATTTTAACTACAATTTACGTAATTTAGATTTTTGACTTTTCAAACATGTAAAAGGCGGACTTACTCGCAAAAACGGTCACGGAGTCGCATCCATTACTAGAGTGGATTGCTTACGAGGATATAATTTCTCGTTATCAGACAATTTCTCTTCAAAAAACGAACCTTTCCTTTCAACACAGCAAATATCAAGATTCAATTGGAGATATTCCCGCCATGTTCACTCTAACTCCTTGGCTCAAAAATAAAGAGAGGATATTATTATTGCACGACTTTTAACCCGGATGATTATTACTCCGGCGCTATTGCATAGATTTGGTTTACATAATTACCCTCGTTGTCAAATTTGTAATCGTGACAATAACATTGAACACATTATTTTGTTCTGTTCCAAATACTCCAATCATAGGTCTATCCTCTATGCAAAACTTAACTTTGATCCTCAATTGTGTTCGTCTTTAAAAGCCTTTTTTCAAAATGCTGTTTCAGATAAGCGGCATCTTAGGATTCTTCTTCAATCTCTGAAATCTTTTGACATTTATTAAGCGCACCTTTTTTGGTTTTTTTTGAGTGCATCTTTTTTGGCATTTATTGAGTGCATCTTTTTTGGCATTTATTGAGTGCATCTTTTTTG
>BGPR01001357.1:154478-224539 GCA_013235015.1 Araneus ventricosus | reverse complement strand
TTTATTGAGTGCATCTTTTTTGGCATTTATTGAGTGCATCTTTTTTGACATTTATTGAGTGCATCTTTTTCACTTTCTCGTATACGATGTATACAAAGAGAAAGTATTGTAATCGTCAAAAAAAAAATTCGAACTCGAGATTTTGACGAATCTCCACTTAGAAAGTATACGAGAAAGTTTAGGAGACCACTCCCGCTGGTTATTTCTCAAAACAACAAACATAAGATTGTTATCTAATTTCATTGTTTTGAAGTTCTTTTATTTGTTTATTGGATAATTTTGTGACTCAACTTGAATATTTTATCTTTTATTAGGTGTGTAGCAGATATAAATCCCAGCAGGGGCACAAAAGTTTCTCCTAAAGAAAAAGTAAAGCATGGCTGTATAACAAAAAAAGTTGTGAAGTTGGCAACAGCCATAAATGATTATGAAAAAATATTTAAATTATAATACATGAAACTAATGTATTATTTGTAAACTAAGTAATTTATAACCAATGTATATATTAAAATTTTTTTAAAATGTAATGAGAAATATGTGTGTTGATAAAAGTTATAAAAGTTTTAAAAAAATCATTGCCTGCTATTTCTTTTTATAAACCTCTTTATGTCAATTACAAAGAATAGTTCTAAGTTGCTTTATCGGGTAAGAGAGCCAAACAAAGTTCTTTTTGTTCAAACAAGTATAGTTTTCTGTGGCATGAGAATTGGAGATGAAATTTGAAAGAAAATTGGGTTGGTTGTTTGGGACATGAATATCATTATATATTCTAAATATGAACTTATGTTAAAGTATGTGTAGAAAATTTTCTGAAAACTCAAAAATTTTAAATTTAAAAGCATTTCCGAAAAATAGGGAAGTTGAATACCAGCTGTTTTATTTTTTTAGACAAGGTATAGTTTTCAGTGACATGAGAATTGTGGATGAAATTTAAAAGAAAATTTGGTTATTAGTTTTTATTTGAGTGTTAGAATTGTGGTGACCTTAATATTGCATTTATTAAATATGAACTCATACTAACAATGCAAAGTTGAAGTATTAAAAAAAATGTATATTTGAAGAAAATTTTGTGAAAATGCAAAAATTTTAAACAGTATTTCCTGAATTTAATAAGAAAATTTTGTTAAAAATAGGGAAGAGTTGAATAACTGAAAAAAAAAATTGAAGGAAAGCGCATTGAAGTATTTATAGGTGACTGACATTGTGTGCACATGGAGAGTTTTGCGATTGCACGTTCGAAAGAATAAATAGAAACAAGATATGGGGTTCAATTTCATCATCTTCTTTATGTTTCCATTGTGATTTTTGATTTGACAAATTTTTAAAGAGATTGAATTTGGTATGAGTAATTTTTTCAGACAAGTCAATTCACCCTTAAGTAGATTCTATTAGCAGTTGTACATTAAAAGTATTGCTTTTATTAAGAATAAGCAGCATAAACGTTCGTGACACATTATAGTATTAACCAGGAAAGTGTTGAATATTTTGTGTATTTAAAATGGAAGCATTTTAATAATTTAATCTCAAACTCGTGAACTATTTTCAAAAAACAATTATTCCCCTCTCCTTCCAATGTTATATGCTTGCTTGCATTCCTTAAAATTCAAAAGTATTTTTTTTTTCCTCTAACGGGCTTAAGAGAAAGTAGATTGCAAAAAATCGATTGAAGGAATGTCTTTCTCAATTTATTCATGTTACTACTAGTTATTCCAACTCTCGATTTCTATACAAAAGTTGCATCATTTCATTGTATTCTATTGAAAATGAATTTTATTGATGATAAAAACTGAAGCATATTCTGAGTAAATTTGGTAAAAACGAAAATTAAAGAAAATGAATTCAATAGGGTATTGTTGAAAGTAGGGAGGAAAATAAAATAATGAAAGAAATAGAATAATGGCACTTCCATACATACTCAGAAAAAAAGGACAGTAAATTACGGGGTCACATACTCCTTAAAGAGTGGAAAAGTGTGGATTTTGCGATAAAGGGTTGATCATGTCCCGGACTCATTAACTCGAAATGAAACACAAATACCTTTTTTAACACTCATTTAAATTTTTCGAATATTGTGCGCATGACTGTTTTAAGCCTTCTAATGAAAAACTTTGAAATTTTAAATATTTGTTGTCCATATTGCTTTCTTTGAAATGGCATAAAATCATAAATTTGGTTTAAATCGTAAAATCTATGTGCACTTAAAAATAAAATATGGCATTGGGAAAAATGTATTTCCGGTTAAGGAGCAAAAATTATGTATATTTTATTTAGAGTTACTCATTTCACTTTTGTAGCATTTTAAAATTTTGATACAAAGGGATAGATATTGTAAAATCCTGTGTGACGCGCAAATCATTCTAAAATTTAAAACAGTCGTTAACCTAGGGTTTTTCTTAATATGTACTTTCTACTGAAAATTATCATTTATGTAAACAATAGATTATAATACTCTCATTAATAAATTTTAAATGTGCTTTGCAATTGATAAGAGCTCTGGACGGCCTCAACTATTTGTTTCAAAAATCGCATCTTTCGACAACATTGCTGCCGGTACTTTTTCCGTGATTTGACGGATATTTTTTTTACAGTGCAAGCAAATATTATCAACTAACAATCGTTAAGTTTAAATGCTGTTTTACAAGAGTCAAAATATTAATTTTAAATAATGTATTTTAAACCAGCAACATTACAGAAATAAAATAAACAAAATAATATTAAATAAAAATCATTAACTAGTTGCATGGAAAATACAATGAAAGTGTCATATCATAAAATGTTTTTAAAAAAGATGCTATTTCAAGATAATTTTAAAAATGTAACTTTAAAAATAAATTTAGACAACAAAATGTACTTCCCTATGTATTGACCATATTTCTTAATTAAAAGTTGACAAACAGTATAATATTAAATTATTGGGATAAAAATTATCCAGTCTATCCTCCTCTATTATTCATGTTAAGCTTTATGATTTTTCGTATTGATTTTTTTAATTTTTTAAACATTATTTATTAAGGGTATGTTAGAAAAATATAAGTAAAAAAACTTTGTATATTTGAATATTGAATATATACTTTATATTTACTTCTATGCTGAATTATTATAAATAATATTTCAATATCTTGTTTAATTTGTATTTACTGTTTAGTATAATTTTATTCTTTTATTATTTTCTTAATATATAATTAGGTCAGTAAGATACTCTTGGACAGAAGAGGCATAAACCTTAAATAATGTAAATTTTCGGGATGTATATATATCAGCTTATAAATATCTTTATATATATCGTGATGTATATCATGACATATATAAATTGATATATATTGACCAACACTGAGAATAATAATAAAATTTATCACAATTATTACTTAGCATAACAAATAAACTGCCTTAATCATGATACAATAGTAGTGTGTTATAGTTGAGTTGTAGGTGTCAACAGCAGATTGTGTCTATTAGGAATTAAACCAAAACTAATAATCTATAAAATATTACTTTACTTAAGAAACAAAATTTTAAATATATTTGGTTTTCTTGATAGGTACTTAAACATACATACAAGTCTTTTTTTTAAACTACTAGTCTCAG
Organism: Araneus ventricosus; assembly: GCA_013235015.1. NCBI lineage: Eukaryota > Metazoa > Arthropoda > Arachnida > Araneae > Araneidae > Araneus > Araneus ventricosus. The sequence goes on along the minus strand of BGPR01001357.1, from coordinate 220,954 downwards.
CAATTTTTTTTATCAAATTTCACAAAATCTTCAACTCCTAAGAGAATTAATGAGATAAAACTTATTTCTTCATCATCTTCTTGTACAATAAGGGACATAGGTTGGACTCGCTGATTTGTTATAAATGTGTCTAATTTATGTTCGATGCGTCTGTTTGATTCTAATAGTTCTAACATAAGTTGCTACATATTTTGTTGGTTATTTAATATTTTTTCCATTTTGTTGTTCAATACTGAAACAATTATAAATTAAATTTCATCTGTTATCATAAAAATGCATTTGTATCAAAATTACAATTTTTTGTTAATAATATAATAAATTATGCCTTTATTAAAAGATATTGTTTAAAACATAAAAATTATTTTTCTACTACATTGGCAATTACTTTTTTTCATTGTAATTCAAATGAGTATATTACCTTCGTTTTTTGAACTCAGGGAAGAGGCAACAGCAGGAGGAGTGGAACCACTATTCTGAAGAAGAGGTAGCAGGAGGAGGGGAAGAAAAAGTTAAAGAAAGAGGAGGTGGTGGGTATGATTCATTTTGCCTTGACCCAAGTGAAGATCGACACTCTTCTTCGCTAGAGGAATCAGGAAAGTGAAGTGATTAAGGGATTTTTTTTCTTTTGCGTGGTCTCATGCACTCAGCATCCGTTTCCAAATTGGAAGTGTCTTCCGCTTCCCAAAGATGACTTCGATCAGATTGGTAGCTAGCGGCAAAAAAATTATGCATAAATAAAATATTAATTTCTAGAAGACCATTTTAACCTACTGGCGATCCTGCAGGTAAAAAGTCACATTTTCATCTACAGTTTTCTAAGCATAAAATTAACGTTTTCTTGTGTAATAACATAAGAAAACCTGTTTTATAATGTAATAACATAACAAAACCGGTTTTTCTATGTGGAGAATTATGCAGATATAGTTTCCCTATCTAATAACATTGGGAAACGGTCTGTAGATGAAAAGATTCTCTCAAATTTGCCAAATTGCGGGACAGCCAGAGGTTAAGCTTAACAAAATTGAAGAACTTTTGTTTTACGTATGCAAAACACATTGAATATGTATTAGAAAAAGTCCATAAAAGATTTTGAAGGTTACGTTTAGTAAGAAAATGCTTATGAAATAATAGTTTGTAAGAAAAATGCAAATAACAATTTAAATCATAAAAAACACCTACGAAATGTTTTCAGTATCCTCATAGGACAATTTATCCACTCCTTTTTTGGTGATGCATGAGACACTAACAGTTTATTTTTCTTTTCCTCAGCTCGGACATTTGGATACCAACAGGTGTTGTTTTTGGTATCAATCTATTTTCTTGAAACGATGCCTGGAGCATCCACCTCATCGGTGAACCTTGCGATTGCAAAATCGATCCTTTCAAATTAAGTATTGTTATTACAATATAAATACAAAAAAGAAGAAGGTCTCAAGACCTAAGAGGGAAATAGAGAGCTAAAAACTATTAGAAATGGGCCGCGATTATTAATGGAGGCATGCATGACACGAATTTAGGAATAGCAGCAGCTAAAACACTTGTCAGGCGACTTTGCAAGGCTCACTAATTCAAAAAAAGGGGAAGGGGTCTAGACAGCTGGGCAAGAGCTTTTCGTTTTTATGTATACTTGCGTCCAGGGCTAGAAAATTCTCCAAGTTGTGCTGTGGAGGAGAGTATTTTAGGGAGGAATTACGGTCTGGCCTTTCCCTAAACTATCCTAAAAGTAGAATATAAACTCATCAATAGTGTCAGCTGTGTTAGCTAGGGCGGGAGCTCCTTCTATTTTAATACTCGCCAGGTTAAAATGAATAAAATTTATATGCTACCTACTTGAGTTTCTTAAAATCATACAAATGAAAACAGTGGATAATCATCAACTGTTTTCATTTGTATGATTTAAGAAACTCAAGCAGGTAATCAAAGCTAGTGTACAAATATAAATTAAATTAAATGTATTAATGGAAAAGCAACTTGCTTATCCTAAAAGGGAAGCAAAATCGTTTTTTCAAAAATATTATCAATAGATTTTTCTACGAGATTGGATAAATTTGACACTACAGGCACACCTAAAACAGAACTGTCTAAAAATGGACTGTTATAAAAATTACTCTTCTCTAAAAATTTTCTACCAATAACAACCATTTGTTGTTTTTCCTTAGAAAAGACTATATTTAATACTAATAAAATGTTATCACATTTGAAAATTGAGCAAGAATTGGGGTATGCTGTTGAAATAAAAAAATTTGAAAACTGGATAGATGAATGTTGCCTGTTTAGATCTGAAGTGTTTAAAAGAGGGCCCTTAAAATGAGGTTTTAAAATTTAGGAAACTCCTCAATATTGATTGAAGACAGAAAAAATGAATCAGGAGACATAATTTCGGATACCCTTTTAACAACTTGTTGCGAGGGCTTATCTCCCTTAAGCACTCTTTTTCTTAAATGTTGCAGAATTCTCTAAAGGAAAGGAGCTAGGAAATCCAGAGGACCAAAATGGTCAACACTATCCACGAGATGAATGAAGACATGCATATTAGATGTTACATACTGACAACCATATAATTTCATTGTTGTCTTAACAAAATGAATCAGAAGATTTTTAGCATATTTAGAATATTCATCATTTGTGCAAAAATTTGGGCTAAGGAGAATGGATATTAATATGGATAAACTAAGGAAATGATTATATAATGATTCATAATCTTTCTTGAACACTTGTTTGAGAATTACAGGGCCAGTATATAACAAAAATTGCCTGAATTAGGTTGCCTTTCATCGTTTAATTTCAATTAAGGAGCGGGCTTCCTATTAAATTCCGATGGCGTACTATTTTACATAACCACAAATTCAGAGGATATTTCACTGATAATTTTAGACGGTAGCCTAATAGGGACTGGACCAGATATCCATAAATACATAAGATTTTGAACAATTCCAAGGCAAACCAGATGCATCAAGTGGAAAAGAATGTATAAAGCGCAGCCCTGGAATTGTTGTTAGCACATTCTCACCACAATGGAAATCCTCATCTTTTTGCTCTACAAAGGCTTTATGACTTCTTAATGGAGCATTTAATTCTGGAAAAGTCATACGATTTTGTATCCAAACTCCGCATTGAGTGTGTTTTGTGCACGAGTAATCCTTGTATAACCGTTAGTGTTAAGTATAAATGACTTAGAAGGTGTAAGAATAAAACCTTTTTAACGATATTGACATAATTTTGTCATTAACAATTAATCCTTGCCTAATTAACATTTTTGTTTCTTCAACAAATTCTTTTAAATACTGTTGCATCTGGCTAAGTGCTCTCTCCCCCTTTTCTGATAATGGAATCATCATCCCGTCTTTGGCTGCGCATGCGCCTTAGGAGCGAGAATAAGTACGTTGGGCGAGCGAAAGCTAAGCGTTGGATGTTACGTGTAAATATGTAAATATTTTGTATTTATGTTATTAAACATATTTAAAAGCCTATCATCAGCCTACTTATTTTCTGCATCCTGGAGTTCTACGGTGGCAATGAATATTAAGTATTCACCACAAATACTCTGTGCATCTGTTTGGTTTTCCTGGACCACAATACATACCAATTGGAAATACAACGGGTTTTAAAGAAGGAACATTTGCTTTTCTACCCAAAATAGGCCAAAATTCATTGCAGCTGCTCTTGAACAGAGGCGAACCATCAATATTTGTCAATAATTCAATACTCGAAATGTTTTCTTTTACTTTTTCCCAGATGCTTCTTAGATTCACTGCCAATCCTATGTGCGAGTAATGTCCAGGTTCTATAGGTACCATGGCAACAGAATATGGTGTTTTCATAAGTGATCTGGCATCTGAAGGAATATTTTAAAAACATTTATGAAGTTTCAAGATGGATGGAAGAGATGTTAAAGAAACAAGACTTATGTTCAAAGAAACGGCTCAATCTTTCAAACTTTTTTCAGAGCATCATCTTCATTAAATTTCTCATACCATTCATCATTTTCTTCATTATCAGAAATAAATTGTTCCAAATCATCTCCATAAATTTGATTAATTGAACAACAGGGTACCTCAGAAGATATCTTGTCTGATAAATTAGACGCTAAAAGATTTTTATTAAGTGGCAATTCTACACTATTGCCGAACTTGTCAGCTACTTCAGAAGATACAGGATTGTTAACATTCAGAGTCAATTCTGCATTAGTTTCCACTACATTTTCCGCTACTTCACAATCTTTTAATATTTTTCAAACATTATTGTATCATGATCTTGACAATCTTTTTCAGTAGATGTCTTCAGTCTTTTGTTTTCATCCAGACGATTCAGGTCTATATAAGATTTTCTAAACATTATAACAACTAATTTCATTAAAGCAAATTTATTTTTATCTCCTAACTGATAGTGTAAAAAATCTTTTCTCTGTGAAAAATAGTGCCACTGAAAAAAATTGCCTTACAAAATCACTTAAAGATAATAATAAAAAAATTAATTTTGAAAATATTGTCTAAAGTTGGAGTGTTCTAGATATTTATTATGAAACATCCGGGGCCAGTTCAACAGAATTTGCAACCTTTAGTGCTTATAATTTATATACCATGCTGATTTCATATGAGTTCTGATAGCTTAACATTGTAAAACACAGCAATTTCAAGACTCCACTCTTTTTTTTTAAAATTAAGTTAAATTAACCATTATTAAAATTTCTTATTTAAATTAATTAAAATTTCTTATTTAAATCCTTTTTACAGAGGAAGTTTTTAGGTCTAATTTTAATTACCCTTGAAGAAACAAAATTAGTAAGTTCTTTATAGTGCTTTTTTTCATTTTAAGCAATTAAATATCGTTAAATATGTGATCGACACCATAAACTTCAACTGAAATATCAATAAAGCTCATTTTTATCCGCATCTTTTTAAACATCAGTAAATATGTTGTACAACGTTATATATTATTAAGAACAGGAAATTTCAAATTGATCTGTCGGCAATGACTTTAACATGTTTATTACTGAATATATATGATTCAAGGCCGTAACCAGAATTATTTTTCGAGGGAAAGGGGGAAGCAAAAGTAAAAAACAGCATTACCAAAGCTTACTGACCAAAATATTAATTTCCTCTTATTTCACAGTTTTGAAAAATCTGTTTCATTGTTAGATAAATTACAAAACTCTCTAGATTTCGAGTAAAAAAAGTGAGGTTAATAATGGAACATGATTATATACATCATTTTAGAAAAAGTTTAGTTCATACGAAAAATACAAAATAATTTTTTTAAAAAAATTGGGATAATACATAACATGTATTGTTACAAAGCTATAAAGTCGCTTCCCTGAGATGCTAATATTGGCGACAAACTTGGCGACTTGGCGATAAATTTGGCGACCTTGCCGACAAATTTAGCTACCATTTTGGCGACTTGGCAGCAAAGTTGGCGACTTTCGCGACAAAGGGAATTTTCTAGAAGGACCTCGAACTTTCAACCCTTTTCTACTGGTTTCTTGAACTTTCTGGAGATCACATCACTTCCTGTTGGAAAAGTATAAAAGCAAGCTCTCAAGTCAAGAAGAGTTGGTTGGAATTTGATCAGCAAGCAAGCTGGTGAGCTAACAAGAAACGTTTGAGCACTGTGTTGGTAGTCTTTGTTGTGAATTTTTATTAGTGCTGTGTTAATACTTGTGCTACGTTTCTTTGCTTGGAATATTTGTAAAATAAAGAGCTTTATTTTTAATCCTGTTTATTGGATTGCATTCACGTACACCCGCAAGACAATTTCGTTCCAATATGGTAGTATATCATCTTTATGGAGCCATTTCATTATCAAACATAAAACGAATTATCAACTTGTTTTGTCTAAAGTTTAAAAGAAAAATGTAAATTAAAAGAATAATTACTTTCGTAAATATTGTATATTATTATAGGGATAACAATCCTATTACTTAAGCAAAATAAAGTGGAAACTGAAAATAAATATCTGCAGATTTTTGTTTAAGTTTTATAAAATGCACTTACGAGAACCACGTGTAAACAAGTAACTACCATGGCGAGCCAACAAACCTGCAGGCGAGTCGCAATCGATAGATGAGTAAGGTGGAGTCACAGAGGGCGCATGTGTGCAGTCTACGTCATCAAGCATCTTGTCTTTGAAACCTTGTCGGACAGGTGGTTCATAAAAGTTTCCCTACGTCAATTTTGAGGGAATGTTTTTCGAAACGGTTTACGCGGAAATGCTTTCGCGGACAGCCTATGGAAAGTGAGATGGCAACCTTTCCGCAAACTTCTTTTCTATCTGTGATAGGGCAACTTATATAAAAATTCATGTCCAATACCATTAGTATTCAGAGAGATATCGGAATTGCAACTTGATGAATTTCGGTACACTCTAAGAGAAGCTAAATGATGAGGGTTCTTGCACAAACTGGTATTTTTTAAACTTAAATCTTCGAACAGTAATATTTAATTTTATAAAGGTTGAATATCCTGAATACTCATGTATAAGTTAAATACATAATTTAAATTAAAGTTCGACGATTACTATTCGAAGATTCAAGTTTAAAAAATATCAGTTTGTGCTGGAACCCTCATCATTTAGCTTCTCTTAAAGTGTATCGAAATTCACCAAGTTGCAATGCTGATATATTTTTGAATACTGATAGTATTGAACTGGAATATTTATATAAATTGCCGTACATATCTGGCTCTTAAGTCATGAAAGCAAAACTACGCTACGTTTCGCACATGCGCAGTAAACAATTATTTACTAAAAATACTCCTATTTCCTATAATATTCAAATTATTTAATTCATATTTTAATACAACGCTTCTTTTACAAATTGTCAAATATACTGTAAATTCCGTGCAATTTGTTTGAAAACTCCACGTGTTATAAGCAAAAAACATTCGAAAAAATTAGGGATTTCTTAAGAAAACCTTAATATCGTCCCGAATATTTGTGCTTGCTGTGTCTACGAAAATGCATGTAAATATTTAGCACATCAAACATAACCATTGATGAAAATTATGTCTCGTTATCAGCTTTCTATGAAACAGGATGGGTCAAACTCCATTTTCGCTTTCATTCCTTTTTGGTGCCCTCCCCTAATTGCCCTCGTGACAGAATCTTCACTGTAAAATGTGAGTTCCGACGATAGTATATGCCACGATTCTCAGCAACTGATTGCGAACCATTGTATTATTTTTAAATCCATTTTTTCGAAATCTTAAGAGTGGCCATTAGCATTTGTCAACCAGTGTAAATTCAAATTCGGGTCATATTTTCAATCCAGAATAATCCACAAGAATTGGTCATTTTATAGGCATAGCAGAAGTTGGAGAGAAGAATTGACTTTTATCAAATATTACCTTTAATATATCTTTTAAAAAAATTAAATGATAAAAATTTTGTACGAGCTAATTACTTATATGTTAATTCAGAGAATTCAATCCAAATTCGGGTGAAAATCTCCGGTACCTCTGGTCACCAAAGTAACACATGTAAACGAGATATTGTAAAGATCGCTGTAATACTAAATTGTATAGATTTGAAAATATTGATTCATAAATGCTATTAGGTATTTTAAACCAAGAACTGGTAATATTTATTTGGAGAAAAAAAGACTTCCACTCAAGGAATTCTTTAACATTCTGAGTAGAGAATAATGTTACTGAAGAGATAAAAAAAATCATAAGCAAATGAATGTCATGAAAAGTAAAAATAATTTTAAGCAAACAATAAAATTAAAGAGAAAATATTTAACATTTATATTATCGTGCTGTTGCCACATGACCAGAACTCGATCGAGCAGTAGTCAAAGCAGAATTTGCTCTCAACACATGAAATGTATGTTATTTTCTGCTCCTACCATCAAAACAGCTGAATAAGCGATTTGTGTTTGCTGTAAGAATTTTATGGCTATAATCCGTCTTTTCTAGTACGATGCTCAAATTCAATAGAAATGCGTATCCGCAGGGCATGAGTTTTAATTGTTTTTCGCACTGCGCAATTGTTCATATCTGCATCACTACCGTTTCCCCCTTTTCTAAATTAATTTTGGATAATTTAATAAGTGAATAATAAAATTATTTATTTACTACATTTTTAACTTAAAGAAAGAAAACATTTAATCAAACAATTTGTGTTTTTAATGAATTAATTTTTGTTAAATAATTAAGTTCGAAGTAAAACTTTTACATTATTTTTCTTGCATTGCTTACATCTACTTCGAAAAAAATCCATAACTTTTACTGGGAATAAAAACCCGTTCAGTGTAGGGTTCATTGCTTAGTATTTTGAATTTATTAATTAAGGTGCTTAAGATAAATGTTTAAGGCATTTTCAAGATTTTCTCTCTAAAGGCTTCCTTTTGATAAAATATTCATGTTACTTATGTATATGAAAAACTTGAATTATTCAGCATTACTGTCTAACCTTTACCTTTATATTTTTAATTTCTCTTTCTTGTATTGATTGTCCTTTCCAATATATTGATAATTTCACTATCTTAAACTTAATTGTCGAATCGATTAGCTGCATTGTTTAAACTAAGAATTAAAATAAACGAAAGCCAAAGACTCAGATTTCAATACAATAAATCTTATTCATTTGAAGCAGTTTATCTGATTTAAATAGTAGTTTAAAAGACAAAGCTAACATTCATATTATATCTAAAATAAATTTCCTTGCTTTTAACGTTATCAGGTAAACCTAGGGTTGCCATACGTCCCGCATATACGGGACGTCACCGCATTTCACTACTCAGTCCCGTATTACTATTTGTCCTGTTTTCTCCCTTATATTGATCAGATGATGTAATAAAGCTATGCGAATATGTGGTTGTCATTTCAGCTCACAATGCAAATGTGGAGAAAAATTTTTCCCTAATGTCAACTCAATTGTCAACGAAATGTCAACGAAAGAAACAGGTTGACAGAGGAGACAATTGAAGCAATTTTTTATTGCCATTGTAATTTTAAAATGACTTGCGTCCAATTTTGTAATTATGTGAAAGAAGAAAGTAATTTAATTAAAAAAGTAGAATCAACATTAAATTATGATTGCGCGAAAAAGCATTAGCCTTGCATCCTTTTTATTATTCTACGTGTTCATTTTATTAGATTGCTTAAACTTGATTGAATTTTTATCATAGTAAAATAAACCATTACCTACCTACTTTTTTTCATGTTTTATTTATTTAGTACCTAAACGTCCCGTATAAATGCTTGACAATTATGGCAGCCCTAGGTATGCCTGACATTCTAATACTTTACATAAGTAAAAAATAATCAATCCATGTTGAAGTAATAAAATATTTATAATACTCTACTAAAAATGTCTATCACTAAATGCAAAACACAAATCAAATTATTTAAGGATGATCTTAAATTAAATCGCCCTTTTTACATACTAGATTTAAATATATTGTAATTGAAAGAACGGAAACTTTTGAAAGCGATATTGGATTGGTAAATGAATGATTGAAGATCTCATCCGTTCGAATTTTAAGCATTTCTATGAATATTTTGCTGTTTTACAAACAGTTTTAGATCAATAATATACAATTTAAAATTAATTTGTCCCAAAAGTGTAATGAGTTTCTACGCAAGGATTCGTTGCATGCAAGTACTTTGGCAACTGTTTGCTATTTCATTGCAGGTTACTTGGTTTAACCTAGTGAAGTTATTAAGCAAGCCATTATTAGATAATATTATTAGCAGCTTGTATATAAAAGCTGAAAGGGCGGCAAATAGACTTTTGTTTCTTTTTACCTGATTAACTATTCAATTTTATTTCATTTTATGATAATTCACTCAATTTCAATTTAATTTAAATGGTTTTTAAATTTTATTTATGTTCGTGATATTTGGGAATGACAACGCCATATTTTGCTAATCAACCATAGTTTTTAGCAGAAAAATACCTCTTTTATTACAAACTTTTATTTAACTTGACTTGTTACATGCTTGTAATGATGGGATTTTGTAAACGATTTTCCATTTGCTTCCTGATTTGTTAGAGTTTTGAAATTTTGTATACTCGTGTATTTTTGATGAAATCAGGTACAATCAGGAAACCAGGTACAAGATGAAATTACCTGTGTATACATATATGCAGGTAATTTTCATGAAAATATTTAAAAAAACAAATTAAAGCAATTACCTTTTAAATACTTACATCTACTATTGTTTTATCCATCGCCCATCCCTTTATTCCGACCAATTATTTCTTTCAATGTCAGATGTGCATTGATTTACTTTGGAATGAAGAAATTCTAATGAAACTAACTAGGATTTTAAAATCTTCCAAAAGCAATACAAGATAGGAAACAGATTCCAATTAGAGATCTTGATTTCAAAATTCGAAAAAGCAGACGACAAAACTAAAAATGTCTAGCAATAATGATGAAATCAAACGACCAGCGTACAGTAAGAAAACAAATTAATCACCTCAAATGTTGTACTAATTGTTTCCATTTTATGCAACCTGTTTTTCTTAACAGAGAATTTGCATTCATTCTACTTCGATCGACAGAATTTCTTGAGAGTTTTGCTAAAAGTTACAGATATTATGAAATAAAATGCATAAATTTTGTAAATGAAAATAGCATACAGAGTGCCTACTTAAATAAGGGCCTCCCCTCCCTCTTAATTTCACAACGACAGCAAATATAGTCATGAAAGTAGTGTCTAGGTATAATAAACGGCTTTGCGCTACGCGATGAAACCGCTTACAACATTATCTAGTGGAAAACTCCGGAGTTAGTGTCCTTATCTCAAACACCTTGGAGGCATTGATACGAAGAACAGAACACTTAAAACGTTCAGTTTTTTGTTCGGAATTTACGAAATTGTGACGTCACAAAACATGAACAAAAGGAGAAAATTTTATCTTTTGGACAAAAATGACCCTAATACACCATTTCCTGTGGGAATAGTTCAAACAGCAGGTTTATGTGACCTTTCCGACAACATTGTAGTATCTTCGATGACGTATTACTATTGCTTATGCCAGCGTGCCAACTCAATGTGAAATTCTAAAAAGGGCCCAAATCTGTATTGTAACTGACGGTTGCCCTTATTTAAGTGGTCACCCTGTATAAGGAAGGGAATGGAGTCAATGCGTGCTCACGTAATTCACGTGAAATGCGCCGCGCCAGTTTAATTTTTGAACACATCTGCTGATTGTTGTGTAGACAAATTCACTTCATGTCACCATCACACGATAAATGTTACCACGCATTGGTTGTGATTTGAGCGATGTTTTGTGTCTCCGTGTGATCTTAGGAACGTTATTCAAAGCAATTTTTAATCACATCATTCCATTAAAATAATGATTCTTTTTCTAAGAATTTAAAGAACGCTGTGTTTAATATTCATGTTGGTGTAAATATGGGTTGAACTTTTGTGATTTACATACAATACTTTAGTTGATGAGAAGAAAATAAATTATTTTGTGTAACATAGCAATTTTGTTGTATGCTGATTTATATTTTTAGTTGAACTATTGGTATAAATAATTTTTGAATGGACATTTTACCCTTTTATCTTTTTATACCTAACGATTTGGAAGTGTATTCTTTAGTCGTAGGTTTAAAAAAAGACATCATCACTTTCAGAATAGCAAAAGCTGCTTCGAAAAGTAAAGTAGCTTGTAAAGAAATTTATCCCAATATACAGTCCAGAAATAAAATTAAATATTTTTCTTTCAACTATCCAAGAGAATGGGTAAGAAAAGGAATTGCTTGTAGAAAGATGTATCATTCACTCTGAAATGTTTTGGCTTTCGAAAGTGAAAACTAAGACATATCGTATCTAGTATCCCAATTAAAGCGGGAAAATTCTTTTTAAGTCGTTTATTCTATAATTTTCGAGCATCTTGATCCTAGAAATTTGAAAAAATATAAGAATTTGCTGAGATTTCTTTGATTGTTATCCCCAACAATTATTTATTCTAAATATTGTTTTACTATGCGTTTCTTACTGGAGTCTCTTGAAATCATTTATTGCTATTTCAATTCTTGTCTGAGATTTCAACCTCGTTATCAATTTATTTCGGCAACATATTAAAAAGATATTATTTTGGTTCTATTTCATTTCGTAGGATTGTAAACAGTTGGAATTGAAATTCTTGCCTATGTATTCTATTGTTATTCTCAAATACTCAAGTGCCATTGATTTAAATTCACAGTAAGTTTCGTACTGAACTCTCTTTATGTGAGTCATTGTTATTTCATCTTATTTCTAAGATTTAAAGTCACGCTCGAATTAATTTTTACAAAATATAAAAAAATAGTTCTATTTTATTTTACTTCGTAAGATTTTAATTAATTGATTTTTAAAATTGAAATGCAATGTTGTAATAACTGATTGAATGTAAACAAAATTGATGAAAAGGTCTTAAATAACATATGAACTAAACCAGTAACTAACATAACAGCTGAGATGATCAATGCCGCATGTTTATGTAGTTTTTAAATTTGAAAAATCGATATTGACTCATATTTTCAAGCTTTCTGCAAGGTCATGAAAAATTGCAATCAGCCGACTTACAACCGCGTGACACCAGTCTCCACTCTCCCCTAAAATGCTATGAATATACCTGAAATAAAGCATTACACTTAAGCGACTAGATTAATTTCTACCTGTGGACACCTTAAATATGGGGATGAGAAGCCGACGAATAAGTAAGAGGAGTCTCGCTACCCTGGTGGGTATAATAATTGTATATTATTGAAATACCTTCACGCCGATGACGGGTCGTACCTCTGTCTGTGGGGTCATCGCATGCGCCGTTCGTAATGAGGGCTGTAATGCATCGGCGACAATACCCAAAGTTCACCCCAATTGCTTCGGCAGAGCGTGGATAAATTCTTTTGTGGTTAAGCTACTAGATAGCTAGGATTAGCCGCCACGATTAAGATTTAATTGTCCTTAATTTAAAATCAAGTATCTCAAATATGAATAAAACATGCTACAATGTCCGCTTTGTACACACTTTTATTTAACGTGATTTACTTTATATATGTAAAGATGGAACTTTCTACACATTTTTTATTTAAGTTGACAAATTTTATGTATATAAAGATGGAGTTTTGTAGTCAATTTTTGACTCATTTTCTAATGTTATAGAGTTTTCAAATTTTGGCTTCACTTGTGTGCTCGCTTTGACAGTGCATTATTTTAATATTTTCAGAGCTAAATTGTCAAGTTTTCGATTGATTTATTTAAATTTTGATTCCATACGTGTGACCCAACCTGGTAATGAATTCGAAAAAATTATTTTAAGATTCCATAATATTTATAATAATGAATTATAAATTAATGACTTGAAAGTATAAAATAATTAAAGCAAAAAACATCTACTTTCTAGTACATTAATAACGGTTTGTTTCTAAAAACCGTTCATATAGAAGTTATTGCTTATAAGTAAATATTTTTCGTCAATTTTTATAAATATTCCTTTGCTTTAATTATTTAAACAATCATCTTTTTAAGAATTACTCTTCCCCGTCTTTTTACTTTGAATAGAATATGATGGTCTCGCTTTGGTGAATAATCCATTAATTATTCTTAAATTCAGTGTTCAGTCAATGACCAGTAGAACTAAATTAGTGGGAAACAGACGGTCCCGGTTTGATATCTCCAACAAAAATCCAGTTCTTCCTGAACTGGATTTTAGAAAATTTGGTCATTTTAATTAAACATTCTATCTATTCACAAAAAAATGTCGTGTGAAAAAATCATTTTTTTCTAATAGAAGAATTTTCAAACATAGAAAAGCTATAAACACACATTTTTTCTCAAATAACACAAAGCATGGAAAGTTCAAAGAAGATGCAGATTATTCTGTGTATCAAACTACAAAAAGAAAAAGCAGAAAAAAGAAAGGAGCAGTTCGGTTCCGCTCCATAGATTTTTCGTAAAAACATCGGGATAAAATCATAAAATAAGTATTTCATATTAATATGTAATTTAATTATCAATCTCTTCAATACAATATTTACACAGAGTAGTATAATTGTTACGGAATAGATAAATCACAAGCTACCACAGATCCTTGCTACATGCGATAAACTTGTGATTTATCTATTCTGTAACAATTATACTACTCTGTGTAAATATTGTATTAAAGAGACTGATAATTAAATTACATATTAATACGAAATACTTGTTTTATGATTTTATCCCGACATTTTCACGAAACATCTACTGCGCGGACCCAACTGCGCCTTCTTATGTTTTATTTAGAGTAACTTTTGGTGGCGCCATCTGCTGACAGTATATAGAATTACATTTCGCGTATGCGCAATAAAACATTATTTGCTATAAATGTTCATATTTCCCGTAATATTCCACTTAAATTTTTGAATTCAAATTTTAATACAATGTTTCTATTACGCATTGTCAATTATTCTGTAAGTTTCGTACAATTCGAAAGAAAACTCTGCATGTTATAATCAAAAAACATGCTGAGTTTGAAATTTTCAATTTAATACCGATTTTTACTTATATTCTGATAAATATTTTTATTGCATGACTTTGGGTCCTAGTAATACTCATCAAGCTCTTTAAAATTACACCAGAATCAACCTCCTAGCTAAACGCGTTTCCACGCTACACTTATTTATAACCTTACATAAATCTAATTCATAACAATGACGCGCATGCGCCTATACTGGTACGATGACGTCACAGGCAAAACACATCTTATGCGACAAATTCTTACAGATATGATCTATCCGTTGTAGGATCAACCATTCTTTTTGCATTATTAGTCTCGTAGGTATTAGCGATTCAAATCTGACGGTATTTTGTCACACCAGAAAGTTCGATCAACTATCACTGTAACGAGCGGAAAGACGTTTTCATGTCAAAAAAAAAATAGGAAGCAATAAACACAGCGCTGGAGAAAGTGCGCTGGAACAACCGGGGGGTTGCGACACACGTGTCTACCATTCACATTTAATTGCTTGGAATAGAAAAAAAATAAGTACCCCAGGATTGATCCCTAGTACACATTTAATGATGTGACCTTAAGGAAGGAGTAAATATAAGTTCTTAACCATCATGAAATAACGTGTTGCTTATTACTGCAACTCTCACTTAACAAACAAATAAGATAGGGAATGGTTGAAGAGCCATGAATACGGACAGTCGTACCTACCAACACTCATTTAACTGATGAAAAGATAAGTATAAGATGCTGGAAATTATGTATAAGAATTCATCGAAAAGTGAGATTTCAAGGTAAGATAAAATATAAATTCTTAACTAACATAAAATAACGTTTTGCGTAATACTGCAACTTTCACTTAACAAACAAATCTCAAGAAGTTAGGCAGACATGGATCTAGACACTCGTATCTGTGACATACATTTAACTGCTTAAAAGATGAACGGATAAAAAATAAGTTTCTGCCGACTGATGCATCAGTACTCACCTAATGGTGAGATCTTTATTTGATACTCCAATTGTTATTACTTAAATTTAATAATTTACATTATAAATTTCAAGATATGACTTTAATGTATAATTCAGCTATAATTGATGTATTTTAAATGGGAATCCATATACTATTATTCGCATTATAAATAAGAAATTTACATTCATTTATTGTTCTGAACTATGAATAAGAATCAGTCATGCAGTAAGGACTTAATTTTTTGTACGATGGATATTGTTTTCAAAAATTAAACTTGAATATCGATAGTAATTTTAATCAGCTCTGAATTCTTATCTTGCAATTTATATATTTTTGTCATGAAAATATAACTCAGTTATAATTTTTTTAAACACAAAACGGTGCGATTCAACAAATAGTTTGAAAGAGTACCATTATTAAATTCAGTGTTATAACAATGGTAATTACTTTGCAAAATCTGCAACATTTAAGGCTTATTCATAAATGCTATTCTCTTGTGAATAAATTTCTGAAAATTAACTCTAAGAAGCAGGCCCTTTTCTTAATATTATCTGACTCAATTTCAGTTTTTTTCTTGAAATCAACTGAAGCCGTATTTCTTTCCAAACGGTTTTGCTTTTTAAATTGTTTAAATGAGCCTCACAAACAAATGTAATCGAAATTTGAATTTATTCTGTTTATTTTTTTAATCATTGTCTTAGGGGAAATTAAATTCTGCATCCGCATTTTGTTTCACTTTGTTTCCTAATTGGTATAAAGAAATGGGAAATAAAGAAATTTTCATTCTTTTCTAATTTCACTCATTAGAGATTTCTAGCATGAGAAGCATTTATACTCAATTTGCTCTTCCACGATCTGAATTTTCTTAATTTTGAAAAAGGAAAATTTCAAGAAACTAAAAAGGTGGAGGGATAGTAAATTTGAATGATACTCGATAGGAAAAGGTAAAATTTCAGAAGGAAAAAAGGGAGAAATGCTTGTAAAGTTATTTGCTATAATTCTTATAAGCTTCTACTTTGCTTCTATCAAAAATAATGTTTGAATTTAGATTTTGCACTTATGAAAGAAATTACTAATTGCAAAGTATTTATGGGCAAAAAAATAAATGATGTTATTTTTTATGTTTTGCTTTCAAATTTTTATGTCTGTATGTGTTATTTTGTGTCTGTGTCATTTTATTTACCATAATATGTGTTAAGGTAATACTATGATGGGCATTCTGGTAAAGAGGCATAAAAGTGCTTTTCCCTTCTGAAAGATGAAACTAATATCCAGAACAATCGATTTAAACTGAACACCTTCAACTCGGTATTCCAGGCAGAACTAGCCGCAATTGAATTCGCAGTCAACTGGGCTGTCAAAGAGAAAGTCAACATACGTACTGATATCCTCTCTTCGATATCTGCCATTAATAGCACCAATACCAAATCTGAATTCGTTAACATAGTAAAATCAAACATCTTTAAGGTAAAGAACATGGTCGGCCTTTCCTGGGTTTAAGGCCCAAGTGGGAATTCCTGGAAACGAATTGGCCTACCAACAAGCCAAATTGCCCATAACATCCGGTGAGAAACTTTTCACATTCCTGCACCCTACTTCCACCCATTTGAGATGGGAGGAGGCATTTGACCTCCTAAAGAATTACATAGTAAATAAATGGAATGAATATTGGAATAGCTATGATTCAGCTTCGAGAATTAGGGTGAGAGGTTTCATTAATCAGGTATGCCGAAAATTTGTAATCCATAATAAGTTTTTAATATATTTTCTCAGTGGGCATGGTCCATTCCCATCTTACCTTCATCGCTTTAAATTCTTAGACTCTCCACACTGCATCTGCGAAATGTTGGGTGATGCAGATCATTATATCTACTCCTGCTCCCTCGCCAAAGAGTTCCATCTAATAAAACCCGCAGATGAACACAATAAAGCTTGGTTTAACAATCTCTTAACAAATAGACAGGCTGTCAGCAAAATGGAAAGCGCTTTCAGGACCAGCAGGAACATTTGCGATACACTGGTCCAGGAGAGAGACCATAACTGACTCCAATGATATCTTGAGAGTCCGTGTTACTTTTATCTTATCATATTGAAGGACTGTTCTTACTCTTTGTATCTTTTTCCAGTTTTCCAGGTACTTTTTACTTGACATCTCCTCTCAGGATTGGTTTTCATTTTCCACTTTCTACAGTTCAGCTTTCTGTCCTCCTGACTTCCCGCCTGTTGAGTCTTTTTTTATTTTTATTATTTACATGATTTGATCTTTTTAAGAAATTCTTTTTATTTTTTATTTAATTAATTTTACACTGGATGACTCAGTGCTATAGGTTTATAGTGCTTTCCGCTCTCCATTTGTTTATGCGTTTTTAAACTTATTGTACCCAGTCGGTTCCTTGGTGTGGGATTCTCTTGACGCCCTAGGGCCTGTTTGTTCATGAGCCCCGAAAATAGATGACTGTTCCAATTCCAGAGTCTCTCCGCAGTTCTGGAAATCTGTTGCCACGTAGTCAATGCCCTAACGGTTGTTTTGATTTTTTTTTTGGGGGGGGATGGGGCTATGCATTCTACTTTTTGACATTGATTTTATTTTTAGACTACAAAATTTTAATCCTTTTCCTCCCCCATTGGCCGTTTTCATCCTGTATAGGACATAAAGTAATTTTTAACTTGCACAGTTTATGCTTTAAAAAAACATTCTGTAATTGATGATTTGATATTCCAGGGTAAGTGGGACGTGGATTGCCGTTGACTAAAGGAACTTCTTCCTTTCTATCTCAGAAGAAATTATTATTATTAAATTTATGTATTTTTAATTCTATGTTTTGTACAGTTTTTATTTGTGTTTTGTGTGTCGTTTGATGTGTAGTGTTGTTTGTATGGTTTTTGTTCTCATGCTGTGGGGTTTCAATCTTTGACTTATTTATATATCTGATTTTTACTGCTTTTTCTGTGTTTATTTGCTTGTTTCGTTTTCAATACTTATATATTTTTACTTTTCCTTGCCTGACCGAGCAGTTCTTAAATTTATTACCTTAGGGATGTTTTTATATTTTAAAAGAAAAGAAAGAGCCTTCATTTTGTCATTCTTTATTTTGTGAGTATTATTCGCCTCACTTGGCGGTTGAGTACATGCAAATCAAGCTATTTTCTCCCCACCGAGGTGGGTCGAATCTTGTTTATACTCCCAGATCTCTTGTATTTAAAAGTCCTGACCCTGTTCGGGCAATGCCTGCATCATTTTATTGTACCCAATAAATCCCATCCTCCACATGCTGGTGGGGCGGCTCTCTCTCCGCTGGTCCTCTACCAGCCTTGCACCCTTCTTGGGTAGCCCGAGCCATTGTGGGTATTTTTGCACCACACCAAAGGAGGACGTTTGACACCGTACGTATGATTTAGCATGCAAGGGGCCCAGTGCATCACAAATATACAGAGGAATAGGGTTTCGAACCTGGAACCCTCCGGCTCCGAGGTCGGCGCCTTACCACTTGGCCCCCCTTGGCCTCAAAGCGAGGGAAAAAATATCAACGGTCTCTTTCGACCGCTTATTAAGGTTACCTATTCTTGCTTTCTACGTTTAAGAATATAAAGAAAACGTTATTTTTTAAATAAATGTTTAAAGTAATGTTTAGTTCTTTATATTTCGCCTTTAAATTTCTCTGTTCTAATCTTCATACTGCTGATATAATAAATAATATGACAAATACTGTGACGGTTATTGTGGTGAACAAACATAAAAATGCTTTCAACTTTTTCATGTCATTGGAAATTAAGATCTATGGTCTCTATTGACCGCTATTATGGTTTTCTATTTTTTCCTCCTACCTTTAAGAATATATATAAAATGTTATTTTTTTATATATATTATAGTATTAGTCATAATAAGTATTATGGTAAATACTATCACAGGCATTCAGGTAAAAAAATACAAAAGTATTTTCCCCTTTTTCGAGTCATTAGAAGATAAGCCTCCTTCGACTACAATTAAGGTTATCCATTTTTATCTCCCATATTTAATATTATATCTAGCCATGACCCACAAAGATATACAAAGCATCAAAGGAGTAAAATTGTCTAAAAGCGGATTAGAGATCCCACAGATTAATACCAGGAAAGTGAACGCCTAATGGCTAAGTGGTTAGTCTTTCAGTGGGATATAAAAAAAGGTGAATAGCGGTGTTCTAAAATTGGCCATATTTCAATGTACAGAATGTTAAACAACGGAGACATGATTTCATCCATTCCTTCATAGAATAAACACAACATGTTCAAATCATTATTCTTTCACAATGAGTAGGATTTCAGAATTCAAGTATGTCTCTAAGTTAATGGAACATACAGTTTTTGGAATTTTAATCTCGGTTTGGTGTAATTGATCTAATAAGCTTCATATAGGTATACATTATTGCAGCATTTACTATTAATTTTATGCAGTGCTTTCTGTTTTTTTAATACTCATAAAAAATAATATACATCGAAATAAAAAGTAAAAGTTAAATTGAAATACTTATTACATGAATCTTGTTAGTAACGCATCATTTTACAAACATAATATTTTTATTAATTTACTTGCCATAATTGATTACTGTAAAGTTTTAGATATAGACATTGAAGAGAGTTGAATTTCTTTTGTACTCTAAGAGAAACGAAATTTTGAAGATTTTTCCATAAAATGATAGTTATTCAACTTCAATCTTCGAATAATTATGTATTTATTTATGCATTAAAATCTTGAATTCGTCGAGCTGCAATTTAAATTATTTATAAGTATACATGGGTATTCAGGATATTCAGCTTTTATGCAATTCAAAATTATTGTTCCAAGTAAAAAATATACTTATATTAAGCGAAAGAATAAAGATAATGAATAAATTCTTTCAAATGATTGCTAGTAATCTGTTAGTTAATAATACATTATAACGAAGAAATGTCTCAATTTTTGTCAATTTTTCACATTTACAACATCTAATTTGCCTTTAAGTGAAGTGCAACATAAGAGTGAAAATACACTATATGATCAAAAGTATTCCTACACTTCCGAATAAGCACATTGTTCGAAGCACATTTTTTGCCCTTAAATTTCGCCTATGTAAAGAATTGTTTTGAACTAATAGTGAAGGTATTGTCAGGAGGGCATTTAGGGGACAGACCAGAAATTGATGAAGAAGAAAATGATTTGAGCTCACCACTTTTCATAGAAAGCTGATAATTTATTTGTAACTTTCATCAGTAATTTTGTTTGCTATGCGCAATACTTATATGCATTTTTTTAAATAGCACGTATATTCGAGAAAATATAAAGGTTTCTTTAAAATCTCCAAAATTTCCCTGCGTGATTTTTGCTTGTAACATGCAGAGTTTTCAACCAAACAATACAAAACTTATAAAATAATTGGCAATATACCGGCGATTATATTAAAATTCAAAGTGAATATTTTGAATATTTGAGGAAATGTTGATTATTTTTAACTGCACATTAGTTTATATAAAAATTCCAGTGAAATACCGTCAAGATTCCGAGAGATGTATGCATTGTAGCGAGCTGAAATTCAATTGATCTCTAAGAAATCCACAAATTTATATTTCTGTTATTTGTAATGCCTGATTTATTGAAATTTAAATTATGCACTTAATTTATAAGTATGCGTGGTTATTTAGAATATTTCTAACCTTTATGCAAGTGAATATAACTATTCGAAGATTCAAGTTTAATATATTTACTGTAAATATGAGTTCAAGCCTATTTTTTACATGATCGAATTCAATGGCAAATTGTCTAGCCTTTCCTGAGAAATTCAAAAAATGTGTAAATCCCAATGTGTCCAGACGCTTTTGATCAGGTAGTGTATATCGCTAACGAAGTCATTAAAGTAGGTCAATAATTAGAATTCTTATACTTCGACATGGATTTAAGCCTTGTTAACACCAAAGATATATTTTTCCTTTTAAATTACAACAATGAAGATTCAGACGTCCCAGAAGGAGAGAAAATCCTTAATCCAACCTAAAACATATAAAATGCACTCGTATTCACTAGATGAATTTTTTGAGACCAATCTAAATCGAAATTTGCATTTCTCACACATTTTCTTCGAAGTTCACAATAAGAGAGAAGAAAATGTGCTACATAAACAAACTCTATATGATTTATCAATAAAATAACTTCTAAACATAATCCAGACACAATCTAACACCGTCTATGCACCATTTTTGCAAGAAATTTCCTCTAGCAATTCCGTATTAATTGGCAGCACTGCTTGAGCTCCTCGGCTTTTCAAATCAGAAACACTAGCCGAGTAATCACACCACGTAGTGATGACATAAACACTTTATCCTTCACTTATCCTGCGATTCCCTTCGAAAACGCTTTCTCTTGTGAAACCGCCGACCATTTTGAGCATGTTTCAGCAGCTTAATGTGAGAATGACGTAATGGAGTTACGTCACCTTGAAGCGGAAAATCAAGGAAATCAGATCTTTTGATTGGTTTACGCTTTTCATCTTCAGCTTCTCCTAGAAATTTGAAATACAAAACTTCTCTTCTATGGAGTAACTTGATGGAATTATGGAAAAATTGCAGAATTCAAGTTGTTTTCTCAATCCTTGTGTAATTCCTATTTGTATCAGGATTTTCCAACTAATTGAAAGTTTCCACATCGATAATCAAAATCGGCGCTAAACTATGGAGCAAATACGAAAAAAGTGGGAGAGATCCATTTACGAGCTTTTCGTGTACTTACACATCATTGAATGGGTTGTGTTGAGTTTCGTAGTATAATTAATATAATGGAGTTTATATTTTTTTATCTCTTTC
Organism: Araneus ventricosus; assembly: GCA_013235015.1. Lineage (NCBI taxonomy): Eukaryota > Metazoa > Arthropoda > Arachnida > Araneae > Araneidae > Araneus > Araneus ventricosus. The sequence goes on along the minus strand of BGPR01001357.1, from coordinate 198,738 downwards.
TGTTGATCGACTGGATCAAATTTGATAATTATGTACAATTTTGTTGTACACACACACACACACACATATATATATATATATATATATATATATATATATATATATATGTATGATTATTGATAAGGTAACTTTATTTTAATTTTAAATTTTAGATTAATATATGTATATATTGAAAATATTTAACTATATATATATATATACCAATAGACAGACCGTATGCGAAATTTCATTTGTGTATCTCGTTGAATTTTTGAGTGATCTTTTTACAAATACAGCAACAACAGGGAGATAGACAGACTCCCAGTAGACGGATTTCGACCTACATTTAATAGAAATCTGCAATTGTACGGTCAAGACCAGATACCAGAATCCATTCCTCTTCGTTTTGTATTTAATTTATCGTGTTCACAGACAGGCAGATGCAGGGACATATTTTTAAAAAATATTGGAAGGATTGCGCGGAGTTTCATCAAAATCTCGGGCAAATGAATAAATACTTTCTCGTATAGGAAGTATATAAAAAGCCAGGATTAGAAATACATTTAAAATAACAGATCCGAAAATAGCAACTCATGTCATCTAACATCTTACTGCTGTCTTACCTTGAGCTATGGCGTATGCAAAGGATTCCAAAGTTAAATCTGCGTGGCATCAATATGAACTGATTCCACTCGGTTTGATTTATCTGGTTAAAATAAAATTATAAAGCTATAGTATGGACTATTAAACGGAACTATTAAAAATGTAAATAACTATTGAAAACGGAACTCATAAATTTTATATGCCTAGATCATTAGTTTGTTGGTTATACACTGTAAAAAAAATCCCGTAAAATTTACGGTTTTAAACTGGCAGCTGGGTTGGTTGTGCAAAACCGTAAAAGTTACGAAGTAAATCCGTAGGCACAACGGTTTTTTACCATACAGGAACAAGTTTTTCCCGTAAAAGTTACGAAGTAAATCCGTAGTCACAGCGGTTTTTTACCGTATGAAATTAAGTTTTCTCCGTAAAAATTAAGTCATAGAAGTAAGTGACGTCATCGACTGAGTTGAGTTGTTTTTCTCCTTCTGTTCTAGTTGAAATATGCTGATGTGTATTATCAATTAGGAATATTAATTAATCAAGGCTTAATTATTAATTTCACTATAACTCTAGTGCCGCCACCTAGTGGTGTAACAATCAACTATTGCCAGAACACGTAATTTAGGTTAGCTTTCATGAGTGACAACAGGTTACTGCAACATGTGTAAACAATAGCGGAGATGGAACCCTATTAAAAACATGAAATGAATGCAATAAAATTACATTTAAGAAAAGCGAAAGTTATCATACGGAAAGCAATACCGTATGACGAAAAATAGAATTTGAACTGACGGTTTTAAACCGTTTATGGCTGGAGCTGAAAACGGTGAAAAACAGTTTTGTCATCAAAACAGCTTTAAACCGTCAAACATACGGAAAAAGTCCGGAAAAAAAACGGATATTTTTTACAGTGTATATTATTTCATTTTATGTTAAAACACAGCATACCATGAAATATAGTAGTGGTATATTATAAAGGTTTTTTTTTGTTAAAAATGTTAGGTTAAGACGTTAACTTGCATAAAAAATGCTCCATCATTTCCTTTCCTTATTATACGGCATTTCCTCTTAACCCTATGAGCCCTATCCCGCCTCAAACCGCCCGTTCGACAGAAGCCGGACTCAGGCGATTTCGGGCGCCTGGGTGAATTTTTTTTAGGAAAAATGTAGTTCCTTTCTTTGTTGACAATTGATCGGGCAACCATAGGTGTCGACCTCCTGGAATTTCTGTAAAGAACGTAAAGATTCCATTCTGTTTTTGTGAGCGAAAATTCACTCCAGCTTTTGAGGCAATGGAATTCTCACTCTAGCCGGGTTCAGAGAGTTAACCGACGTCAGTGTTCACCATTTATGTCCAATAACTCTACTGCATATGAAAATTCTAGAGTTAATTTTCATAGCGGAATCTTCCAACTCTGTAGAATTTTTATTCAGAAAACTTCCAATGTCTATATTAACTTATGACGTCAACTATATTTTTTCTGCCTCATATATGCAAAGTCTATATAACTTTCTAGAAATAAAAAAAGCATCCAAGGTTTGCCAGTGATATTACTTCCATGAATAAAATTTTCCTCTTATAAATATTTTGATTCAAAATTTTCTTCCTGAAAGTGCCATGATTGAAAATATGCAGGATGAAGTCATTGTTTTCACGTAATGTATCGCCATTTTTTACATAACAGAGACCCAGTTATTTTCTCATCTCTCATAAATGATACTTTGGCTTCAACATTATTTTGGTTCCTGTATTAGAATATCTGCTGTATCATCACATCCGTAAAATGCTATTTTGGGTTCTTACAATCATTCTGGTCCATGTTTTGTAATTTTTGCTTATGTCAAAGATAGTAATGAACTCTGTTTTCATTTTGTGAATTGTTCTGCATGTTGTAACCCTACATGTTGGGATGCTACTTTACATGAACAGGGTGTCCTATAAATATAGGTACTTTAAGGGGAAGTCAGGCATACTATAAGCATCCAAAATCATATAGGAAAATGGGTGCGCAAATACCATCTGGAGGCAGTAGTTAGCATTTAAAATAAAACAGAGCTGGCCAAAATACCGATATCTTTCTGAATCTCAACGGTATCGAACTGAAATTTTTATATAAGTTGCCCCATATATCTGACTCTGAAGATACGAAAGAAAATTACGCTACCCTCCGTACATACGCAGTAAAAAGTTATTTACTACGAATATTATATCTTCTCTAATATTCAAATTATTTAGTTTAAATTTTAATAGAATATTTCTCTAACATATTCTGTAAGTTTCATACAATATTATTTGAATTTCTGTGAGTTATAAGCAAAAAACATTCGGAAAAATTAGAGATATTTTAACCTTTATATCTTCTCGAATATTCGTGCTATTTTTACGAAAATGAATATAAATATTGCGCACATCACACAAAAGAATTGATGAAAGTTGCAAATCATTATCATCTTCCTTGGAAGCGGGGTTAGGCAAAACCCATTTTATAATTAATGAATTTCTGGTCGGTGCCCTAAATGCCCTCGTGACCGAATCTTCCATGTAAATTGTGAGTTAAAACCTAACTTTATATGGTCCAAGTTGGAGTAAAATTCATCCAGCCTTTCGGGAGATATTCGAAAAAATGTACATTATCAGCTTTTTGTGAAGCAGATGGATGCATTCGCTTGTCCCTGACCAAATTTTAAGGTTAGTCGAGGCATACAGAATCGAATTTCGAATTTTTTCGAATATCTGCCGAAAGCCTGAATGAATTTTCCTAGGTTTTAACTCTCAAATACAAAGTGGCTGGTGATGGATATTAATATCCTTCCAGTCCATCTTCGGTTTCCGTTCATTCATTCAATATTCCCCGGAGGCCTAGGCAGGGCGGGATAGCTCGACTAGTGATTGAGGGTGGGTAAGACATCTATTCAAGCACAAACAACTTCCACAAGAGACAAGAGTTACATTCAAGGAACATCAAGTTACGTAACGAAAGAGCAAGATCTCATGCTGCACACATCTCACGCTGTTCAGAAGATTGGTGAACTGGGATAGATAGTGATGCCGAAATTCCCATACAATCGCTATCTAGAGCCATAGGATTTCTGTCTCTTAAGACAACTGAAGGTTCGTTTGCATGGGAAAGAAGACAACGAGCTCATTACGTGTGTGAAAAAGTGGTGTTAAGACCAACCTCAAGAGTTTTACGAATGCGCATTAATGTCATGGAAAAAAGATAACAACTGTTCATTTTAAAAAAGAGATCATACGTTCAGTGATATTTCCAAAGTTCCAAACGGCCAATTCTGCTAATTACAGAATTTTATTTCTCTGATGCTTACCATTACTGAGCTGCAGTTGATTGTGTGTTAGTTTCTTTTACCTACATTTGTACGTCTTAACATTCCGTCAGGCGCATCTAATCTGTGAGATGACGCATCCATATTCTTATACCCAAGTGTGAGTTTACCGGGGAAGGTGTGAGACCTCCAGTATTTCACACTAGGGTATCGTGGTTTTTTGTCTAGTTCTCTTTTGATGTACGTGAGGGGCACATTTATATGACAGATGAGTTGTGCCCATTTTCGATTTCCCAAATTGTTCTCAATATTTCTTTTTATATACCTACAAAAGTTCGTATACCTGTGTCCCAGCCCCTAATTCAATGATATTGATCGTTATTTCCAATTTATTGTTTCAAAAATGTCGAATTATTTCAGGCTCTCATCGACAACAGTTGTCATTGCTAAGAAACCTTACGCGAAAACAAACGTCAACTTCCTCCTGAATTACTGGATATTTGGTTAGTTGAAATTGCGAGGAAATACAAAAAAGTTATTTGAAAATGCAAATATATCTTTGCATCACCGAATAGTTCAATTTGATAAGCGTTTCCTTAAACCTAAGCAAAAATTAATCTTTCAGTCTCACAAATGATTTGCGCCCGAACTTGTTAGAATTTGTATTGCGTCCGATCGAAGGTTATTGTGACTGAGGCGTTATGCGAATTGACTATATTACTCATGCAGACTGCAAAGAACTGGCATGAAGTTTCTAAGAATTTCAGAGAAATATCTGACGCGATGTACAACATAAAGCGTAATTGCATTCCTCGGTATACTCAAAGATTTCTGTTTATTAGAAAAAAAAGATATAACGCTTAAAAAAGATTTTTCAACAAGATTTCAATGGAAACTTTGTTTGATTAGTTACATGGACAAATAATATTTCTATACATATATAAAGAGTTTCAAAATATAATTCAGATCTTCGTGAACTTTGGTGAAAATTAACATACAAATTTGAAAATGACGTGCATTTCAAATAGATCATTCAACATATTTCAGACACGAATTTGCTATTTGAGTCCACGGATCTTCCACAAAATAATTCTGAACATTCATTTGAAATATTATTCCATCGCAAACCATTCTTTGAATATCTCACAAATGTTCAATGGCTAAATATAAATCCGACTTCGATATTTGATAAAATATTCATAATTACTTTCGTGTCACAATGATTTGTATGCTGAGCTAACTTGAATGACTTTAATGAAGTTTCGGTTTCAAATGTCCTTTTTTATCAAACGAAAGATCCGGAATAATTTGTTTTTTATCATTAAAAGTGACAAATGTAATAATGAATCGGCAGAATTTTAAATATTTGTTTCCGTCTGAATCTTTAAATGTGACAGTTAAATATTTAAGAGGCAATTCATTTTTAATTAAGAGACGGTAGAGAGACGATTGGTTGACTTGAATTAAATAAATATGTTCATTTATGGTTAATTAATTAATTGCTGTGTAAGGAATGATTAATAAGAATTTTATTGTTTTTAAAATTTGTAGTTAATAATATTTTAGAATTTTACTGAAATCCGGTTATATAGTGATTAGTCTGTTTTCTTATTTAAAACTTTTATTTTAAAATGAGAAGCTGTTTGATATCGTGATTTAAAACTTAATATACTTTCTATTAAAGAGAAAATGAAATTATATACTTTGATATCTTCATGTCGCCTTTTGTTTTAAAATATATAATACAAGCATAGGGAATATTTCCTGTCATCTAACTTTCAATAAATATGCGTATTTTGTACAATCATGTATAGTTTGTTTTGTTTGTCCGGCAAAGGGTCAATTTAGTCTATGATGAGCCCAACACATGGTTTTAAACGCAATCACATTTAGTGTAAACATATATTGATTTATTTAAATATGGATTTCAATCTTTATCACTAAAAGGAAACTGCATCTACAAACAAGTATATAATTTTTGTTTTATTTTCTCGCATACAAAGTATACAGTCAACTGGAGTGGGAGAGAGGTAACTCAAGCACGAGGATGAGAAGCTGCTCCATAAGTAAGCGGATTCAAGGTTTCCATATCCGGGCACAATAATAAAGGTGAGGTTGGTTGCTAGTGTAGTTACCGATTATGTTGAATGCCTCCTAGTGAGGCGTCATGCTGGTGATGAGGCGTATTAACTCTATGAGCCCTAACTGCCTCAAACCGCCCCATTCGTCAAAGACCGAACTCGGGCGGTTTTCGGGTGCCTGAGTGAATTTTACGGGAGAAAAGTTGTTCCTTTCTTTGTGTACAATTGATCGCCCAATCTTGGGTGTCATCCTCCTGCAATTTCTGTAAAGAAAGGAAGGATTTCATTCTGTTTTCGTGAACGAAAATTTACTTCAGTTTTTGAGGTACGGAAATTCTCACTTCAGCCGGGTTCAGAGGGTTATGCTTCGTTCACAGTGCCTTTAATATTATCTTCTGAGGTCCGGTTATTCAGCTTCATCGAATGCCCTAGTGACTCGGCGGAGTTTCCTTCATCATATGCGCTGTGCCCAGAAAGTATAGTAATCTCTAAAAATTCGCCCTCGAAATGCTGCTGAAAATTGGCACATTTTATACCTCCCTGAATCTGAGAACACCATTTTTGGAATTATTTCTGTCTGTGATCACGATAACTCTAAAAAGCATCGAGCTAGAAAGCTGAAAGTTTGCACGTAGTCTTGCCACTAAAACTATAAATTTTTAATAACTTTTGGACAAAATCTTTCCAAGGAAAATCTGCTTATCTGTTCGAAGCACATATGTGAATACGTTAACACGAATACGCATCGAGTTAGATGCATGAAATTTGGCGTCTAGTTTTATCATCAGAATTATAAATGTGCATCATTTGATTGATAATGATTATTTAACCGTTTGTCATTTAGTATTTGCGAACACGATAATGCATGAACGCAACAAACTAAAATTGAAATTTGATATGTGGTCTTGACATGAAAATTTAAATCTCTATCAAATTTTAGATCCAATCAACCAAAGGAAAACGGTTCAAATACATACTAGATTCTAGTCACTGTACAATGAACATTACCACCAAAAAATTAGTCGCAAAAATGAAGATTAACACCACACTGGGACGCAGATGAGAAATTCGATGACAGAACACAACAGCTGGATTGAATGCACATTTATAAAAAATTACTTCTGAAAATCTAATGAATATTGATGATAAGAAATTGTAATTTTGGCAAAGTTCATAATCCGTGCTCAGTATACATTTATAGAAATCTGTTTTGGGTAAAACTGAAAGTTGTATTCGAAAGTTGTAATTCAACGTTTTGAAGCTAAATATAGTTTGAAATGTGCAGTTATCGAAGTTAAGCAAGAGGCGTTTTTACCTTTCCGCTTCAAAAACTACTCAGCGAAGCACAACCACATTTAGGGCATATACTTTTATGAGTAGATGCCGTTTCCATTTCAGAAATTAAAAAAAAAATAGTCCACATCACGACCAGTACGGGGAGAAATGGCGCTGTGTTACAAGTAATTTGCATTAACAGCTATCATAAAACACAAAGTTCAGTTACCATGAGGATCAGTTTAACACATTCGCTGCGGTATACGAATTAGATGCAAGCTCCAAAAAAGACAAAAAGTAACCGTGCTCGCTCTGGACAATTTATAAATCAAAAAGAAAGAGGTGAACATATTCTACGGACATCTATTAATATGTTTAACTTAATAAATTTGTTATACAAGTCAAATTCTAGTGCGCAGCGAAGATTCCTGAGGGACGAGATATCTCGTCCGTAGCAATGAAAGTGTTAAAGTGCATTACATGTAAAATTCGTTTCTCAATGAAACAATAACCAGCCAGTATGTAATAAATATGGCTTGTGGCCGTTGTAGGCGGCGCAGTACCCGTATTTATTCCAAATACGGCTTGTGGCTGTTGTAAGCGGCGCAGTACCCGTATTTATTCCTTACTCCTACCCCTGCCGAATTTACGGCATTCCGACAGATCAAGGGTTTGTGAGGAGGCAATCTGCAGTCTCCTATGGCAGGAAGTAAAAAGTATTACTCATGTAGCATCTAAACAGGACATTAATTTAGAACATAAAAGAAAATCATACAAAAACAGTTTCAAAATTTTGACATTCGACCTGAAAAACTTCTTGGCATAATTTCATTGAAGTTTAAGCCTGCTTAATGCGTTATATTTCAAAAATTGTCAGTTTGTTATTGGATCTCAGTTTAATATTTCTTCATCTTAAATGTTCATACATGGCAATTCAAAATTATGAGATCATACCTTAAAACTGCCCTCATGTAGTTTCTAGAAAGCACATTAATCTAAGAAATCAAATCATGCAGAAACAGTTTCAAAATTTTGACATCCGTCCCCAAACGATATAGTGTGAAGCAAGAGGCATAGTTTCATTAAAATCCAGACCTATTCTATACATTACATTTTTAAATTATTGTTGTCAGTTTATTATGTAATCTCAGAGTTTCATTATTCTTTCAACAAATTTAACTGTTTTAATTGCTGTGTTAGCAAGACAAAAGATGGTATAGAATTCTATAGTAATTCTTGAAAGATTAAGTGTAAAGTTGACTGAGAAAACTTCGTACTTAAAGAATGGCTTCTTAAAAATTCAGTAACTAGAAATCCGACTCTCGAACAAAATGAAACAATTTTCGCGAATTATACGGAGTTTGACAAATGACACCACCATGTTTGCTTAAAGATGCAGCGCCAATTTTAAAGGAACTTTCTCGCAACTCTCTTTCCTTTCGAGGAAAACATTAAGTTTTGTAAATACGCGGTGGATTTATTAAATATTTAAGCAACCATCATCTAGTATTACAGATATTCTTTCAAAGTTAAAGTGGAATTTTCAGTATGTTGTATTAAATGTATATTTTACTAAACGTATATTGAAATGCCTGCGCTAAAAGATATTTTAATAGATGGGCTTTTATAATTTAGGTGAATTCCTAGCAAAAAAATCATTTATTCGCTGCATAAACTCAGTAACCTTCAGGAAAATCTTGAGCATTCATTAACTAAATTTGAAACTACCGAAAGTTTTAAAAACTATAAGTGAGGATCAAATGAAAACGGAACAGGAAATGGCTTATTTTATTTTTAAACATAATCACCAAAGTTACACGAGCATTTGTCCCACTGGTTCATAAAGCAATGAATACTTTGTTTGTAGAACTTGGTTGAGAAAGAAATACTTTGGTTGGGATTGGAACCAGTTTCAAATAGTGTCCAAGACTTCGTTGTCCAAGTAAAACGGCGGCCTTTCAATGCCTTTTTCATGGGGTCAAAGATGTGAAAGTCGCATGGTGAAAGATAGGGGCTATATGGCTGGTGTTCTAACACTGTCCACCCAAACTTCGTCAACTTCTTCAGTATGCGAGTGGCCGTTTGTGGGCGTGCATTGTCATGGAGCAAAACCACTCCAGATAAAAACAGAACAGACCGCATGACCTTAATTGCTGTATGCAAACGGTCCAGGGATACTCCAACAAACCCCAACACCTTCTGCCACCAAAGAACGAATAACACCACGTTGCTCTTATTTAGTAGTAAAGAAGACTCAGTTGCAGATGAAATGACAACCGATTGCCTGCCAGACGATACTGTTTGCCCTGCCAGCACATATCACTTGGCTCCGCGCAATTGCCTAGGGCATGTAAATTTCGAAATAGGGTTTTTTTCTTATCTCTCACTCTACCTCTTCCCACAGTTTTCGACACACTTACACAAAAACACACAAATTATAACTACAGTTCAGTTTTCATTTTATCCGCCCTTATATTTAAGATTTATATAAACATAATGTGTGCTGAAAATGGAACACGAAAGTGAATTCCGCATTATATGCAAATGACAAAAAATAACCTGTATAAATATAAATCTGTATAAAAAAATTTAAAAATTATAACAGAACAAGTTGCTTCCAGTAAACAAAGTTTAACTTTCAAAGCCAGTTTAATTTAAAACGATATTCAGTCAAGAATGTAGAATAGAAAACATTTTCGTAAATTGATTAATTGTTTTTCGAAATAGAAACTAATATCATATGTTCTTGTTGGGATAAATGCACTGAAGCTACTTTTAAAAAAATGAATTTGATGGATTCTGCCAAAAAATATCAATTATCAAATTCATGATTAGAAACACCTGTATTTTTGGCTACTGTTTACAAGAAATGTAGGGAATTTACAATCTTTTACTTATTCTTTTAACCCAAATATTCATCAGTGAGTATTCTTTCTGGGAAAAAGATATGCTCATCTACCAGTGCAAAAATGTAGGAAAAATAACTGAAAAGGTGCTTAAAAAATCCTAAGCATATAAAAGAGTCAATTCAAATGACGTCACAGTCACATAATGTGCTATGCATGTCATCTAAGATATAACTACTATGCTCTGATGTCATAACCTTTATCCTCCTTAAAAATGCGCAATGGGCAAATGCAAATGAGGATATGCATATGACGTGCATCACGCGAAAATCAATTGATTCCATTAAAAGAAAATACCATGTTTTTATGAGGTATACGAGGTGTATTTTTTCAACCACTTAGCAGTGACCAGCCGAGCCGTAGAAAGCAATTTGCTCAATGCGCTACTGCGCAACTTCCTCACCATAATATACTATGTCATTGTTGAGATCCAACAGGAGTCACTATTGAGATCAACACATCAATTGGAGCTGAGCTGGAGGGCCCTTAACATGCCGGTATGATTGATTCTCCTGCCAAGCGCGAGTTCGGCATCGTCATTCGTATCCTACAGGCAGAAGGAAAGATCCCAGCAGAAATTCATCTCAGACTGAGACGAGTTTACGGGGTAAACTTTATCGGTGATGGTGCTGTGCGAGAATGGTGTAATTGAATTGGAACCAAGTAGTTCTAGAGGGACACAGTTTTTCTATTAGTGAATTGCCTGTGGGTTTTCACATTTCAGGTCTGGGAGGACAGCTGTTCTGCACCAACTAAAACTTCAAGACGCTGTTGAGACCTATCTAAACAAGCTGGCAGCAATCTTGTTTGAGGAGGGTATTGGGACACTATACACTTGTATGATAAATGTCTCAATCTTCACGGCGATTATGTCGAAAAATAACTTTGATTGTACTTGACTTCTAGGAATAAAACAATTTTTTAATTCACACTCGTCTTTAATTTTTGCCCCTCTGGATGTTGAGAAAAAAATACCCTTCGTGCTTATCTGCTAAAATCGACTATTTATCGTTTACTTCAGAACTACTAAGTAGACGAAAATGTGCATTTTATGTATAGCAAGCTTTTGTTATCATGTTTAATTATATACCTCTATGATGAAGAAAATGCATTTTATGTCTGGCAATCTTTTGGAATTATGATTTTGTTTGATTATGTAACATTATGACGAATAAAAAGAGTTTTATGTACGGCAATCTTATGAAATCGATTTCAAAAGATTGCCTTACAAAGTAAGTAAATTCTGCAGCAACTCGACTGAAAACAATTTACGCTGAATTTAAAACTTTTTTGAATAAAACGTTAAAATATATTAACTAATCAAACTAACAAAAATTTTACCATTTGAAAGAAGTTACTGTCAAATGGTACTATAATGTAATGCCGGATTAAATATCGAAATAATATGTTTCAAACAATATCAATGTTATATTCTTCCGGATGTAAATGTTACAGAAAATTTCGTGTTTTCGAATTTGATGTGTGCAGCTTAATTCTGCTTCAACTCCACCAAAAAACAATTTACGCTAAATTCAAAACTTTTACGAGTAATATGTCAAAAATGTGACAATAATATAAATGGTTTGGGGCGGTTTAAAAATAATATGTTTACTGCAAAATCATGGTGAAGAAGAGAGAAGACTAAAATGAAAGATATGAACCCTGAGCAACATGTGTCACATCTTTTCAACCCTGGAGACATTCAAGGCATTCCTCTTTTCGTTGAAAAACAGAATATTTTTCTATCAACATAATTTCTGGAACCCTGTTCCGATGACACTTTATCTATTCTTTTTCTATCATTTTTCTTCTTGGTAGCGTATATTCTGGATTAAATCACGCAACTAAGTTTGCTTTATTCCGAAAAATGTTTTATCTTCTAGAGTGGTAACACAATTTTATTCTCGAAAAACATTATCCGATTTTTCTTGAATTTTCTGTTAAGGTTTCTCTCAAATTGTGTTGTTTTGTCTTTTTTTTTCTCCCTGGAAGTTCACTGGGTAATAATAATTTATATTCTCTGGCATCCTGAATTTTTTGTCTTCTATCTGTTAAATTGGAAACAATGTAGCTGTACTGAAATCAACACTTTACAATGTTAATGAATTTTATATGGTGAGATATTTGATGAAAATATTTAAGAATACAAAATATAAAGGACAATAATTTTTATTGAAATTAAAATGCTTTATTCTTGTATGGAGTATATATTTTTATTTTTAGAAGACGTTACTCGATTTTTCTTGAGGTTCTCATAAATTATGTTCTTGTTTTTTTCAGGTTAAAAAAATCTGAGAGGTCACCAAATGAACATAATTTATATTCTAAGGTATTCGGAATTTTTTTCTTCTATCAATTAAATTGGAGCAATGTAGCTATAGTGAAATCAACACTTTTCTACGTTATTGAATTATATAGGATGTAACTAGTCTAAGAAAGCAAACTAGAAAGCATAATGCTTTATATTAAAATTAAAATGCTTGCATTCTTGCATTGAGTACATAATTTATCCTTGAACAATTTTTCGCGAGTTATGCTAATGTTCCCTATGAATTAAGTTGTTTCGCTCCTTTTAGGGCGAAAAAAATCCATAAGAGTCCTTGGGGTAATAATAATTTATATTCTGATATTTTGATTTTTATTCTTCTGTATTTAAGGTGAGGACTTTAATGCAAGTGTTCTAAGAATGCAAAATATAAGTTATAATAATTATATTAATATTAATATTTTGTTCTGTACACAAAGTAACACAAGTATGTGTACACAATTTTATTCTGGAGCAAAAAAAAGAAAACTTTCTTCACATTTTTGTTAAGAATTTTTCCAATTTGTATAGATCGTTCCTTTTCTTAAGCGATAAGATTTCATTTGGTAATAACAATTTGCATTTTCTGACAATCTGAAATATTTTGTCCCGAATCGAGTTACTGGGAACAGAGCATTTATAGTTAACTCAACAATTCACTATGAAAAATAAATATAGAGGAATTTAATGCCAAAAATTACGAAACGCAAACTGTGAAGGATCATAATTTACAATGAAATTAAAATACTATATTCTCGCAAAGAATAAGCAATTTTATTCTCGAACGACATTACCCGATTTTTCCTCTCATATTCTCAGACAAGCGCACAAAGTTACTAGCGTTGCTAAATCAATGCTTTTCAAAATGAAATCTTCTGAGAAAATGAGTTTTTATAATGCGGAATTTCATGCCAATAATTTCTGGAGGTAAATTATAAGGAGCAATAATGTATTGAAACTAAAAACTATTTATTTTGGATTTGATCACCCAACTAAATTTGTTCAACTCCAAAAAATAAATATATTTCATTTTCTAGAATGGAAGATAATTTTTTTTGTATTACTTATCAAAACCCCCTTTATTGCTTTTTTTTGCTAATTTCTGGCATAAATTGGGTTTCTTCATTCACCTTTTCGTAACTTTTCAACAAGTAACAATAATTTTCATTTTCTTACATTTTGAATTTTTAACTTGCAACGATTTAACTGGAAATAAATTATCCGTGGTTGTTAAATGTGCTAAATGAACTTTTAAGAAGGAAATTTTCTAAGAAAATGAATTATTTATGAGGAATTGCTTAGAAGTAATATTGTTACAATTATTATAAGGGGCTACCATACGTAATTAAGAAAACAATTTGAAATTAAAAAGCAATATTTTTGGATAAGTCACGCAATTAAGTTCGCTTTATTCTGCTGGCAGTTTTATTTTCTAAAGTGTCTACAGAGGTTATACAAATTTATAAGGTGTCTTGCAAATTGAGATTTTCTTTTCCTTCCCTTTCCTTCATGCTGAACGTTCCTTGTGTTTTAATAGTTTATATTATCTGTCATTCTAATTTGTTTTGTATCGTTTCAATTGAACTGGAATCAAGTATCGGAATTTTTAAATCAACGCTTTTCTCATCAAATGAATTATTCATGATAAGAATTTAATGCAAATTATCTTGGAATGTATATAATAGGAAAACTATTTATATTGAAATTGAAACGCAACTTACTTCCAGGAATCTATTTGAAAACAAAATAAAACATCTTATCTTGTAAGTTATATTCAATTTATTATTTATTCACACGTATTCTGTAGTATCGAAAAATCAGACAAGCAAATTAATAACTTTCCATTTAATTCAAAATATTTGCATCAATTATTTTCTTTCTAATGAGATATTTTAATATTTGTCTTGGAACAATTAGTCCGAAAAAAAAAAGATTTGGATTTATATCACTGTCTTCAAAATAGATTTTCTAAGAAAACTGAATATTTATGATTAAGAATTTATTGCCATCAATATTTATGAGTAAATTGTAAGATATGACGATTAATCAAAATTCAAATGCAATCTGCTTCATATTACTATAAACAGAATAAAAATCTCATTCCTCGCTTTACTACTTTTCGAATTTCGCCCTTTATTTCTTCATATAGGAAGTATATAAAAAGAAATATTAAAATCGTGTAAAAATTCGATTTCGAGAATTGGATGAATCGCCGAGTTTCAGACTTCCCGGAATCTGAAAAAAATATTGGGTAATTATTTATTTTTGTCGGTTTGTGTGGCTGTCAACACAATAACTCAAACACGAAACAGTGCATAAAGAGGCAATCTGGTTCATGATCATTATATCAAAGTTGTAGATTTCTATCTAAATGGGATTAAATACGTTTACAGGAAGTCTGTCTGTCTGCATGTCCGTTCCTGAGCATATGAATACGATATCTCTCACTCCACAAACTAGATAGATAAAATTTTACTTATGGCTTTATCACCACAATTGCATCTTTGTATCAGATTTTTCATCAAATCCGTAACCAAAACCAGAAACCTGCATTACCCCGCCCTGCCGTAGCATCCAGGAAACCTGAATGACAGCCTCTGCAATAGTTCGAGAACTGAGACCGGAGTCCTAGTAGCCAATCACCTGGCCACGGCCCGACCCCTCCCGAAGGAGGTACGTACTATCACTGGTGGGGGGACCCAGCGCCCCACCATTACTATACCCACAAGGGAAGCGAGTTCCGACTTACTTATCCGGCGACCACTTATATCCGTGTACTCGCAGTGCCCCCCCCGGGAGAGTCATGAAATCCGTAAGCGGACTCACTTTCTGCCGTCTGTATATTCGTATATATGTGAACTTGACAAATAAAAAATGCAATTTCTTAGGTGAATGAAACGTGCTAGGGAACTTGTCACTGAAAGTATGGATCTGTATCAAATTTTGGACCCAATCTTTTAAAGTGGAAGCTTCCAAAATGCATACTCGATTTTCTTGACTACTATGAAGCACAAAACGCGCCTTATTTTATAAGTATTACTGCGTTCAAATTCCGGAGCATATTATTACTGAAGAATGAATACAGATAGAACCTGTTTATTTGGTGTAACTTTCGAGGGAACTACCCTGTGCAACAGTGCGTTTTTACGAAAATGTAAAGAGGAATTAGAAACCGCCTTTTGCCGTATTCTCCAATGCCTTCGTCACTGCACTTCTTCGGAACAGGAGAATCGTTGCATAATGTCTTACTAGAGTTCGTTTGTTATAAATGTTTACAAGGGATGGTTGCTGTTGTTGTTTGTCAAATAAAAACATAGTAGAGTTAATAAAATAGTAAGTGTAACAATTATATTCGTTGTTTCAGTTCCTGAGCTCAAAAGATATTATCATCATCATTTCGGGGTATTTGTATTTTTATCAATTATTTTATCTCACTATAAAGAATTTCAAACATTACTTTGAATTTATTTTTATTTTTCTTTAACAGGCCTGCGACGGCCAGCTGGTTCGTCCATCCAATAGTATTAATTAAGTAATAATAATCAATTTTAAAATTTGCAAATTATTTCATTTTTGGAAAGCTGAAAGAATTAATTGTCTCAAAAGACAAAGAAACGGATTGGGAAATAAGCAAAGTTCACAGGAAATGCAATACTATTTGAATTAAAATTTGATGCAAAAGAAGAACGAAAATGTACCGAAACCTTTACATGTATTGAAGTTAGTGATTTAAATTCTCTAGATTCGACTCCTAAAAAAGTGTTGGGAAGAATTACTTTCTAAAAAAATTAATAAACAGGGTGTCCACACTTATCGTGCACAATAGCTAATTTCTAAACCGTTAGGGATAAACATATAGTTCCAATTGAACCGTTAGAGATAGAGATAGAGATAGAGATAGATATATAGTTCGAATTTTAAAAATGCTTTAAATGAAGGGAAGAATTATGATATGCTTTTTGAATGAATAAATATATTCCTGAAAAAGTTATAAAATCTAGCATTTTATGCATCCCTCGGTCCTATCAATCATAGTTAGTAAAATATTTTTGACACTCTAACATTTTAAACAAAAAAAGTCCCACTCTTTTGCGTCTCAAACTGACCGAGTTATGGATCTTGGAATTTCATGATTTTTAACCAATCAGCGGCCTCTTCGAGCAAGTACTGTGCATTGATTGGTGGATTGTCTTCAAGGCGTCTATTGAAATGGTGTAAAGTGGTATAAGTCAACGATATTCAAAGCTCCATAACTCGGTCAGTTTTAGTCGCAGAAGAGTGGGACTTTTTTGTTTAAAATATTAGAGTGTCAAAACATTTTTACTAAATATGACTAATAGGACCGGGGGAATCGTATAAAAAGTTAGAATTCGTAACTTTTTCAGGACCATATTTATTCACTCAAAATACATATATTATAATTTTTCCCTTCATTTAAAGCATTTTTTCAATTGGAACTATATGTCTATCCCTAACGGTTTAGAAATTAGCTATTGTGCACGATAAGCGTTGACACCCTGTATATAAGAAGTTAAGTATACAAGGTTGCGTGTCCACTCTAAACGTGGCCCTATAGCTAATTTCAAAACGGTTAGACATAGACATATATTTCCATTTAGAAAATTGTATTAAATAACATAGATATTATATTTTAGGTTGTTTGAGAAATGAATGCACAGTTGAAATATTTGTGAAACCTAAATTTTTTAACAAAAGAAAGTTCCACTCTTCTGTGTCTAAAAATGACCGAGTTGCGGAAGTTTGAATTTCATAATTTTACAACAATCAATGGTCGTGTCTATCCAGCGTTGGGCAATGGTTGGGGGATCTACCTAGATCTAAATAATTCCTGATGAAATGATCTAAAATGTGCTAAAACCTCGACATTCAAAGCTTCATAATTTGGTCAATTTTAGCTGTAGCACGGTAGAACATATTTTTTTTGTTTAAAAGATTAGTGTGTAAAAATATTTTAGTACATGCGACTATGTGGGAATGTATACAAACTCAGACTTTGTAAATTTTTCAGCAATACGCTCATGTACTCATAAAAGACGCCTGGTTTGAGTTTGACCACAATTTTCTGACCTTCGTAAATCGCACCAAAGCGAAAGGAAACATTACTGCAAACAACCGCTTGATCGCAGCTGCTTTACAGCAGCTATCATCAAGCAGCAGTAAACTGCACCAACATAATAGCATTATGCAATTTGAACCCAATATGAAATTTGAACGCCTTCTCTCAAACTGATTGAAACCCAAGTTGGACACATCTAAGTCATTGCGTTTAGTAGTTATAGCGTTTACAAACATGAGATCATACAGACTGACAAACAGCCTACCCTTTGACGGATTTAGTTCAAAATTTTATATGGATCTACATTCGTGATTATAAAACAGCTTACCAAATTTTATCTATCTAGCTATTTCAGTTTTTGAGTTATCGTGCTCATATGAACACGGACAGACAGACTTTACGTGGACGGATTTTGTCCAAATTTTGATAGATACCTACAAATTATGTGTAAAGATTACATACCAAATTTCAGCCCTGTAGCTTTAATAGTTTTTGAGTTATCGTGTTCACAGACAGACTTAATTCCAAAATTGTGTTTTTCCGACTCAGGGAGGTCTAATACGTGGAGATTCATCCAAATCTCGAAATCGAATTTTTTGACGATTACAGTACTTTCTCTTTGTATACTTCGTATACGAGAAAGTAAATCTAACATTTCCAGCTCTTAGCATCTCACACATAGCTGAAATGAAGACAAAAACAGAGAGAACAGCCTAATAGTGCCATCTACCCACGCGACATCCTGAACACGTTGATGCCAGGTGCCATCATAGATTGGCGCGCATCATTCATGCCAATCACACAAACACATTCCGATAAATCACCCACAACTACAGCCAAGGCAGTTAAACAGTATAATCTCATTGAGTATTTAATTTAGACTTAATCGACATAAGCGTGTAGTTTGTTATACAATCAATCATAACATACTCACGATTCAAAATACTTAAATTTCAGTTGAGACATGTAAGGTTTTGTAAATTAAGAAGTGAAATAAAATATCCAATATATTTTAGATTAAGATTGACATTTACTTCATCAACCTAACTGTTTGGTATTAAATATCATTATATTTCATATAACAGTTAATAAACTTATTTTAATATTCTTAATATAATATAAATGTTGAATAATTAGTTGATTACACAATCTTATAAACATGGATGTAGCAGAAAAAATTTAAATTTCAGTCACGCTTTTCACGTAAGGAAAATTTTCATTGTTTTCATATAATCTTTAGCCAGTCAAATGCCTTTGTAGTTTTCTCTGGAACCTATCTTAAATTGCAGATATTTTAGAAAAAAATATAGACATACACTTTAACTGTTGATACTATTATACTATTACACTTTTTTTATCATTAAATGTTGTGAATGAAATCTGACTACTGTTAATATTTGAAATCAAAGGCTTCATTTGTTACAGAAAAAAAACCCGATTCAGGACACGAGTTTGAGTATTCTAAATTTTTAAATTAATGAACCAAAACAAAATAGTGATCAATAGCAGCAGATTATTTTTAAACAATGAAGAAAATCTATATCCACCTAAAACATATATCTGAAAACATAAAAAAAGACATTCATTCCGCAGACTCTGATAATTTAAGAAACATATTGTCAGCGTTAGCCTGGTGATAAGGTCTCGACCCGTCCTCCGAAAGAGAGCAAAGAAACTAGTTCTATGGGCCTGGAACTCGGAGCGTTTCCGCCATTACAATCCTTCGATAAGCGATGATCCTTTTTCTGCTTTGATCAGTTATTTCCCGTAGAGCATAGTGAGAGCTTATTTGGGATTGTGATCTCTTTTTCAGTTTAAATTCTGTGACTCCGCAATTGAATCAGAAAAAAACTGAATGCACTATACTTTATGAGTACTTAAGACGATTTATTTCTCTTTATCAGCATTATATTCCGACTTATAACTTTTCAAATCTATTCAGCCTCTAAGCGTGAGACTATTTTTATTAATTGCAGTTGTATTATTAATATAAGAATTGTTTCTTTGACTGGTATTTGCAGAAAGTATTTCATTTTTTAAAATAATTGTAACGAACTAATTATAACGAACACAGACACAAAGGCATCTAAAAATTTAGAAATAAAAATTTCATTATCTTTGATAAATACCACAGCTTCTAAATAGAAGTAAATTATGTATATATCGCAATTGTTTAATATAGCAATTGTTTTTAAATTATCAGTAAAGAGATGTGCACAATGGGCGTTGAAAGATATTTTCGGAAAATATTTTCTACATTATCTTTAAGAACGAGTAAGGATGTTATTTAATATAGAAAATATTTGTCAGGAAGCTCTTTGAAGCTATGTGAACCTGAAAGAACCATAAGCCTGCTACAATATAAAATAATAATTAGACTTCACATTAGTTACCATTCAGATTCACTTACAGGTTTGAATGCAAACGCTTCAAATTGATTTTTAAAAATGTATATAGTTCTTAAATTATATTTTATGTTATTATTTAGAAATCTCTGCACAATTATTAAATTATTACCATCACAAAAGAGGCTAGCAGTATTGTTAATTAATCGTAAAATTAAATTCAAAAATTTTGAAAGGAAAAGGGAGAAAAACGATAGGAGAAGAATGTAAGCGAAAAGCAGCCATCGCTTAATCATTCCCCCTTCTCGGTGTTCCAGGCCTATAGAAGAGTCCTCGTCGCTGCAGTCCTGGCTTGATGAGCGTTAAATCTGGCGTCGAGAATGAAACTTCCTTCCGTGTTGTTGTGGCATGGAAATTTGTGGAAGGGGTCCCGGAAGGTCAACATAGGTAAATTAAACTATTTTAATAAACTGACGATCATTTAAAACTATGGAATCTTACTATTTCCTCTAAAGGAGCATTGTTAGAGATATTAAATAACCTTTAATATTTTTTAACACATAAGAGGCTACAAATTAAAATGATTATTTCTTAATTTCAGTATTTCGTATGATTAATAAAACAATATAATTTAGCTTCATTATCCGCTTACACATATTCCAAACATTCTATATCTATAGATATAATACTTTCTGATATAAAATATTTTTTAAAAAATAATAAAATTGGCAACATAAGTTTTATTATTAAACCTCAAGTCGGTCAAACAAGTTTCTGCCATCCCTTTATTTCCATGTATTATCAGTTTCCAATCAGCACAATTTATTCTGAAATACTTAACAGGACCTCGTCCTTGTCAAATGACCACAGTTCAAACTACGAAGTCAGTTCCTTTATGTACATTCTAAAATGATAGTCTAACAGAATGAATCTTTTAAAAAACCACTAATATAAATACTGTCGTGGATAAAACCTTGAAGTTTATTCATAACTAGTCATCCATATATTTCCTAATTAACAGAGTACCCGGCGTTTTCCCGTATTTTTCAGGTCAAAATCTTTTGTAAGACAGGAAACTGAATTACTATTTATGAACAACAAAATGTATATTAATTTATTTTATCACGAGAATATTTTGCAGGAATCAATTATTTTATGAAAAGATCCATAAATTAATAGTACAAAAATTTCTTTCACTTATCTTATATCATAGCATACAATATTACATGTATTTCTTATATTATTATCCAATTTTGGGGGCATCTTATTATTTTAGGAACGCTGACCATAACACTTTCACGTTAATTGGTACATTTGCTCAATGTATTTCAATGACTGACCTCAAACCAACACAGAATAGTGCCAGATAGGGCCCATTTCTTAATACAGTATTCTTTTTTTGTTGTTGAACACTGTTGGAGTCATTTTTAAAATAACATTTTAACAATTAATGTGTCTAAATCAACTAATGAAACATATTTCGGAAAAATTTCTCCAACCGTTCTAAATAAACATTTCTCCCTATCTTATAGGTAGTCATCATCCTAAAGGGTTAAAAAAGATTTAATCCCTTCATATTTTTAGTTCAGTATGTTGAAACCTGCGAGTTAAGTTCCACCTCGATCAATCCATTTTTTACGTATATTTAAGAGACATTGCACCTGCCTACCCTGATGGACTGGCCTAGGGCTTATCAACACCAATAATGCTACATGTCGGTTAAAAAGAAACATGTGTACCAAAATTTCATCAAAATCTCTCCAGCAGTATCGAGTTTCGTGTTAATCGGCCTGTGTCTTTGCTCCACCCTACTTGAGGTATTGCGTGAGTATTTGTGTTAAAGTGCTTTTATTTGGCTTGTGAGGAACTATGTATAACGTTTCATCAAATTGCCCAATCCGTATCAAATTTCATGCGAATCGTCCATTTTTCGCATATATTTAAACGTCTTTGCCCTACCTTAACCTCATAGATTAGGTTTGCTTTTATTTAGCCCTATAGTATTTTTAGCTGGATAATTAGAAGTATATGCACCAAAATTCATCAAAATCTCCATAGTCGTATCTAACAGTATGTCAATCGGCAAAAGGGTATTTTTATGATTTTTTTTCCCAACCTACTCTGAGGAATTGGTTTAGCGTTTATATATCCCTACAGTAATTTTAGTCAGCCTGTGAGGAGCATATGTACCCTGTGTCACCAAAATTTCTCTATTCGTATCAAATTTCATGTCAGTCGGACCATTTGTTAGAAGTATTTAAACGAATGAACACCACCCTACTCTAAAGGAATTGTGCTAGTATTTATTTATCCATATAGTATTTTTAACCAGACTCTGAAAAACGCATGGACAAAATATCGTCAAAATCGCCCCGACCATATCCAACTGCATGTTTAGTGTCCCTACAATTTACGTGTGTTTTGACAATTTTGCTCCACCCTTCTCCGAAGAAATGGGTTACCGTTTATTTACCCAGACACTAATTTTAGTCATCTTAACAGTAATATATGTACCCACTGTCATCAAAATTGCCCCAGTTATACCAAGTTTCATGCCAATCGACCCATTTATTAAATGTATTTAAATGACTTTGCCCCACACTACCCTGACTGAGTGGATTAGAGTTTATTTACCCCTATAGTACTTTTAGTTGCCTAGTTAGAAGTATGTCCACCAAATTTCATAAAAATTGCTCAAGCCACTCAAATAGACAAGCATGTCAACCGGCCTATTTGATACATGTACTTTGGAGACTTTGTCCCACCCTGCCGTGAAGGACTACGTTAGGGCTTATTTACACCTACAGTACTTCAAGTTGGCTAATGAAGAACCTGTGTACCGAGTTTCATCAAAATCGCCAAGCAAGTCAACCGGTCTATATGTTATATGTATTTTTTAGATTTTGACCCAACTCTTCCTGAGAGACTGGATTAGGGCTCATTCACCCCTACAGCAATTCAAGTCGGCTAATGAGGAACCTATGTACCAAGTTTCATCAAAATTGTTGCAACCATTCGGAAGTGATGTTAGAAAAAACATATACAGGAAGTCCCAAAAAATGTATCAGGCATTTATTTCCTTAAATATTGCACCTAGACATATACATCCAATTACAAAGTTTCATCAAATAAGGTAGGAATTTGTGTGAAAACAGTTTGGCTTCTGTGGAAGTTGAAAATAAAAAGTTAAGAAAATTAAATTTTTATGCGTTCCCCATAGAACAAAAGTATCAACGAGTAAAATGTTCCTCTTACAATCGTTTATGTATAAACTAATTTTCACGATTCTGTCTGCAAAACTCATAGAGATAGGTTAATTTTTAAATTTCAAGGAGCTGCTCATAAATGTATATAGAGATTTTTAATGCAGAAATTCAAATTTATTCAACATAGAAAGACTGCGAAATGCAAATATTTGTCTAGTAGTATATCATCCAATCATCATTGATTGAAAAAAATTGGCAATTACTCATAATGTTACTCAGTTTCATTGGCAGATAATTGCAACGATTGACTTGATAAAGAATGGGAGGACAACTTGAGAAAACAAACATTTAACATGAAATAGGAAAATAAACTAACATCTAACAAGAATTTTAAATTATTTGCTCTCAGCGTTGTGCGTATTATTAAGTTTTATCTAAAGTCAGTGGCAACTCGTCCTTTAGGGTTGCAGATTTGCAGAACTGGTGTTTGGGCTATTTGAAGGTAAAGATATTTTATAAAAATTGAATTTCAATTGTATTCTAGTAATATTTTCATGGCACTTCTTGTTTCCGAGCAGGTGAGCTGTCACTGCTGATATATCACCGTGGATATTTTTTTGAAGATTCACAAGATGAACTATTTTTGTAAATATTTGAATGAATGTATTTTTTTACCATTTTTAGATTTAACAAGAGTTAACAACTACTTTGTTATTTCCTGATTTCGCCCTTTTAATGACTTTTATATATAGAGAGAGATATATTACGGGGCCATATAAAAATTTAATTATCATATAAAATTTAAAATTTGTTATCAATCCCCTTAGAAGTATTTTTATACAAATTCTTACCTTAGTTGAAGAAACTTTGTAATTCGAAGTATATGTCAAGGATCAATATTAAAGGAAATAAATGTTTGTTCCACTTTTTTGGACACCCTGTATACATACATACGTTGAGTTTTATATATTTAGACAACCAATATCAAAATATTGAATTTTATAGCTTAATAAAATGTTATAAAATAAATTTCAAAACTGAAATGTTATTTTATAAATGAAAACGAGAGTTAAAAGTATAGTTATAAATGAAAACGAGACTTCAGTGTCTCGATTCGAATTTAGATCTTCGATTTAAAATTAGCCCGAATATCAAAACGTGATATAATCTGATCTAACACACTTTCGGTAGTTTAAAAATATTTTTTAAAAAAATATTACCAATTTTTCTTTCATAAAGTTCTAAGTATTCCTTTCCTCAAAGTCCTTTGTCTTTCAGTCTAACCCCATATTTTGTTGTCATCTGTACTGTAAGTTCTTCGATGTGGATGACAAAACTAACAATTTTTAAAAAATTGATAATATAAATGCTATCTTGTAGTTTTAAATGAAAACGAAACTTAAGTGTCTCGTCATGAATTTACATCTTTGATGGATTCAAAAACATACCTAATCTGGAAACACGATACTATTAAATCCAATACATATTCGAATTCTAAAAAGTATTTTAAAATATTTCTTGTGTAAATTCTGTGTGTCATATACTTCCAATTATTCCAAGCCCAAGGTGTCTACTAATCTAATCCCATTTTTTTATGCCATTCATACTGAAAGATCTTCAATTTGGATGGCATAAATGATAATTTTAAAATACGAATCTCATAAATGATATACCAATGTGTAATGTCAAATAAATAGGAGATTTAATTCTCTCGTTATGAATTTATGTCTTTGATAGATAAAAATATTCCGAATCTCAAAGCGTAATATGATTTAAACAAAAATACTTTGAATAACTCAAAAATATCTAAAATATTCCTTGTGTATTTTCTATCTTTCATATATTTCTTAAGTATTCCAAGCCTCAAAGCAGGATGTCTTCTAATCTACTTCCACATTTTGATGCCATCCATATCAAAAGATCTTCGATTTTGCCAGCAGCATACCTCATCCATACCCTTTCCGAAGAGAAAAACATTTGGAAACGGGGAAATCTGAGGAAAATCCACCGTTGCGGAAGCCATCAAAATATATCATAGTTGAAAAAAGAAACACGTCCCCACATCTCTAATAAGATGTCTCCCAAAATACAACCGCAACCAAGGCAGGACCGATGAACTGGAAATAACATGTGGGTGGCAGTCAATAATGCTCTAATTTTTGTATTATTTTCCTTCTGTAGCACTCTTAATTAAACCATTTTATACGACTCTCCCAGTTTCTTGCTTTTATCGTTTTCGGCGCCTTACTCTTATTTACGTGGAAATATAAGGCAAATCTTCGTAGAGGAAGTGTACACATCTAAGATCCAGGCAGACTTAAGCAAGCCTATTGCTTCACGTCGTGTTTACGAGAAGTTTAATTAATGATGATTTTCGAATCATTATATACTCTTCGTAAACTTACGAAAAGTAGGAATTGGGTGTCTTTCAGTCACTGAAAACGACCCGATAATAAAATATTACGAGTACTTCGTTAACGATTGGAATAGCTAAGAGGCACGTCGTAAAGAAGTTCTTGAATACATCATGGACAAATCAATATCTTCTAGACACAATAAAACGTAGCTAGTTTTGTAAGGGATATTATCCTTTCGCATAACCTATAAGGAAATATAGGAAATAATGGAATGCTCGTTAAAAACTTTTGCTTGCCACATTCGTATAATAAGAGTAGCTCTGTAGGCAGATGCAACAGTTAATGAGTTGAAGATCACACGTTCGAATCCTAATGTGTTTTTAGCTTACACCATTTAGAAAATCCGAAACAGGTTGGGGGAGGAGTTGATTTTTGGAATTTTTATGGCGCAAAGTTGAAATTTAGACTTGCTACGCCAATTATATGGTATTAGATAATGCTACATGTATAAAAAAGTGTCATTTAAAACTTTGTGCAAACAAGTATATAAAGATTTCTGTTAAAAAGTAATATTAAAAAAAGTTGTATTAAAATGTCACAAACATGAGGTTAGTACCATACCATTCGTAAAATTTTAAAATACGTTTAAAACGTTTCATTTTAATATTGAGGAACAACAATGATGAATCAAAAGATCATACAGTTAATTTGATCAGAAAGAACAAAGTCGATCCCAAAATGCAGATAAACTAGTAAAATTTCTAATGCCGTTTATTTTTTTCCGATATTTATTTGAGTGTGTTATCTAAATAGTTTCATAACCGTCTGCAATCGGTGAACATTTATGTTTTCTAGGTGATGTCTTCTTTTTTGCGCTGTTTAGTGGTCATATATTATTTCGTCCATGTCATAAACAAGTACATCGTTTGTAGTTGTTTACATCAATTTCTTTCCCACAATTGGAAGTACAGAAATTGGATGATATCGACTCTGTGTTAGATGGATCAGGAATTGAGGATTCTTTTTTTTTATTTTTGGCACGTTTTCAAAATTTTAAACAGGATATGCCTTTTGTCAAAAAAAAAATTTCACCGTCAAGTTGCCTTTGTGAAATATATTCTGCTCGTTAAACAGAATGAGTAGCAGTTTCCCTTGAGAAGCAGTACTCCACTGAAATGTCTTCGAGAGGACAATTCCGTCTTGAAAGGGCCAAATACCAAAATCCATCCTTCACAAAATCTTCACATCGTGACTAAATAAAATCTATCCTTCTTTGCATTTCAAGGGACTACGATGCGCTAGAGACAAAGGGTCAGTTGCGGGACCAAGAGGTTACGGGTTCGAAACCCGATATCTGTCCTCCTCATCGCCTGAACTAAACCTTTCTTCCAAGAATCTTCGAATTCCTAAACACGGCCCATCTGTTTGCTGAATAAAATATTAACAAAAATGTTGGATAAAAAATTGAAAAAACTAAAAGCTTGATTAAAATAAAATTTATTGGCTATTTCAATGTTTAAGATTTTCTTATAGTTTTAAATCAGTTTAAGAAATATGTCAGAATTTGTAGTAAGAAAGTTAAGAAATAATATTTGGTAAATTCTTGCTTTATCAAAATATAGTAACGAATCTTTTTTTTTATTTTACGCTTTTATTTAATTTAACTTCTTTCAAGTAAGGATCGAATTTCGTAATCGATATTTCATTCTCTTCCTGATGTTCTAAAGTTCTGAAATTTTGTACAGTTGTGTGTTTTTCATGACAATATAAAGTTTAAATAGTTTCAGAAATTGACCGCCAGTTAATCAGTTAATTAAAATAAATTTTGATTCCATGTTATGGCGTCATCTGGGCTTGAATATGAGAAAAAATTAATAAAAGACTCGATAATGATTATAATAATGAATTTTGAACTATTCAGTGTCCTGAAATATGCATTATATTAAGAAATATTCTAGATAAAAATAGAAATAATTATTAATTAAAAAATATATAAAACAAGCTATTATCACTGTACTAAAAAGAGGAACACAATTATTTTTATTAAATTCTGGAGGTGCTGTAAACAATATGATGAGGAAATCAAGCTAGAATAAATCCTTTTCCAAAGTCAATACACGATAATGTTGCTTATGGACCAAAACTGCATGGTATGGTAAAGAATAAGCAAAAATTGTATAAGATGGTAGAAAATAGTTTAACCAAGTTGGGTTAAGAATAACATGGCAGCATCATTTAACTCTTCGTTGCTCAATTTTATATTCAGCCTCTGCGCTTCGTTGGCAATGATGATTTCGTCTATTAAATCTTGAGAGCAATTGCTTCAAGTTTTTCATGATCAAGATTATTAACTAAGTCTTTCAGTTGTTCTTCTTGCAGACTATTTACTAAAGCTTTCAACAATACAAAATGAAAAAAAGCCTTCATTAAGGTATGTGACTACCTTCGGAGCACTTTTTTTCAATTTTTTAAATTTTTAATGAAACATTCATGTTTTTAATTAGAATGAGTTATAAAACTAAGAATTCCAATGCAATTTCATTGGAAATTTCATTGACTTTCAAAATATAGGCAATTTTTAGCAAAATTTTAGTGAAAATTTGCACTTACGCCAAACCTCCTATAACAAGTTATATTGAATATATTTCATCAATATTTGCACAGTATATAGCTAACATGCTTATCTGTGTTATGAACTAGGATATTTTTAATACCTCGAAAGGTGTTGGAGATATTCCAAACTTTGTGAACAAACTCGAATTTTTTTAAAAAATCATCGATTTTTCTCACTAAAAAGTCATTAAAATAAATAAATATAAGCAGAGAGCTTAGATCCTAGTTCATAACATAGCTAGAAACAAATAAAACATTTTGGCCAAATTTCATTTTAATATCTTGAAAACATTTTCCAAAATGATGTTTGCCGCGTAGAAAAATATCGAAAATTACAATTTCTCAGAAAACGCTTTTAAAGATTTTCATAGAGTACAAAAAATTTTGTACACATCTTAGAATCTTAAAACTCGCCATATTTGCAAGTCAAACCCTCTTTTACTTGATTTTAAACGACTTTTGTGTTCTTTCAGCTTTTTAGATTTCTTTTTGAATAATTTTGTGTAGTTGATAGTTAGTGGCGTCTCAATATCTGAATTAGCTTTTTGACAATTTTCATGTAATTTTTAAGCATCTATGGATAAATTTACATTTAAAAACACTTGAGAACAGGTAATAGTTCAAAATAAATGGAATTAAATTATAACACTGCAATTTGAGCGCCAAAAAATAATTTTTACTGTTGTAACTACTGTTGTGTTGTATTTTTTAAAAAAAAGCTTCGCCAAAAACCAATAAAACAATAAAAATAAGAAATGGAAGCTTAAATATATATTTTTAAGACAATATATTGCTTGAGAATTTAAATATAGTTGTTCAAACTAATTGTTTGTATTTTTAAGGCTCTTTCAATTGCCACTTCCGGTATCAGAATTGTCACTTCCGGTTATTATTTATGCTATAACTTTATTTGTAATTATAGTAGAAACAAAATTAAAGCATCTTTATATACCTAAATGTACGGCCTATAAAATGAACAAATAAAACAAATTTCGAAAATTTTCTGCAAAACGAGGAATTTAGGGTAGTCACATACCTTAAAAATAAAATATATGATGAATCTGATTAAAATTTCAGTTTACATAGCTATTTGCTTAATACCTATCTCACTTTTACAATTTTCGCTTTAGTCTCCTGATTTATTTATTTATTTTTTTGTAAATGATTTATGTTCTATATTTCTTACCCTTATAAAACCGCGTCGTTTTTTAAAAAAATATTTATAATTATTTCTTAATAAGAATGAAACTTTTATTTTCTAGTTTAACATGTGGGAAATTTGAGATCGAGGAGGCAATGAAAGAACATAACAGTTAGTAGTCCGCTTTATTTTATAGATTACCAAATCGGCTCGCTGTTTCGCCAAGGAGGGACTTCACTCTTTACTTGCGATCAAACCAACGAAAATCTTATTCTCAAAACTTCCACACATTCTATCGATGTGAGAATAAATAAGCATTTGTATATTTTATGTTATTAGAAATTCGCAAATAAAATTAGATTGTTTCTAAAAATGTGATTTAATAAATTAACTTCTTGAAGTTTAAGAATATGTTTTAATATAATTAGATTGCGCTTAGAGACAATTGTGTGGTATAGTTTGTCGTCGTCATCGATTTGTTTCAGAAAGTTTTCGAAAATATATTGTCTGTTGCTGCTAATTCGCCGATGGCAAAAAACGAGACGACTGCTAAGGTAAACGATGCAATGAAGAGGCATTAAATTGCAATGGTGACTATAATTTTTTATGCTCTGACGACTTGGCATCCGTTGGCGATATGAAGTGGTACTGACTAGTGGATTTCAACCAAAATTAGTTTTTGATATATGACCATTTGCAGTATGACCATACAACTATTTGAGTGATGATTTGCGGCTAGTTTACAGATGTTGCTTTAAGAAAGACTATATAATAAACAATTTATTGATTTTACGCATTTAATAATGTTATCAAAATTGCTCGCCAAACGAATTCATACCTTCTGTAGTGATTATGTTATCTCTATTTGATGCTAAGTGTGTCTTTTACTGGAGTAAATATCTGAATCGAAAAAGATATTGAGCTTCTATAAATTACTTCAAGAATATTCTGAGTATTATTTTATTAATCTCACTTGTTTCATTCATATACAGAGATCCACATTCAATTTCTTGGGAATATAACATGGATTAAATTTACTGTAATTCGGCAGGTCTTTGATGAAATTGCGCACTAAAAGCAAAATACAAACATTGTTGATATTTCAAATTTGTCAGCATTTGACGTTTTAACATCATTCCCAATTCTATGTTCGAAAAAGCCCCATTCATGTTATGCTACATTGACCATAATTCCGGTTCAATGCTCAGCGATGAATTTTCTTTAACACCATATAAAAATATTTATATTCACTTGGAACGTCATTTCATAATGTAGTGAAACAAAATTTACTGACAAGGAGTAATCAAAAAAGTGTTCTCACTTAGGGCATTCCTGTAAGTTCTTTGCTAAAGAAGTGAATCTTATGAAGAATTTCTCATTTAATTCTAACAACACTGCTCAACAAAAAGTTTGTTATTTATTCTCATTGATAAGTTGTTTACTTGTACAAGTTTTGTAAAGCCGTACAAAAAATATGTAAATATACATCCCTCTTATTTCTTATTCTATTTTCAGGGATATCGGAAAATAAGTTTATTTCTCTTATTTGATTAATCTCTTTTACTTCAAATTAATTTCTTATATACAAATTTTCACCGTAACAAAGCCCCAATTACTGATAGGATAATCCAAATGCAATTATACTTTATGTTGAATGCCAATCAAATTAATCAATCTTAAAATTCTCCAATCTTAAAATTCTAACATCGTAATAAATTAACCCAAGCAAATAACTTCCACAAACAAATGCTTTGAAGTGAGTTACCAATAAGATGCATTCTTCATTAAAGTGACATTGACTATCAACAACTCTGTTTAAATGAACCTAAGAATACTCGGAATTTCTCGTCTAATTCTCTCTTGATCTCAAGAGAGTAAACTACTATAACATAATTATCTCCGCTTATTCCCTTGCGATTTCCACTCGATTTACGAGAACGCATTGCTATTATTGCCCGAACGAAGTTGTTGGGTCGTTATAGTATCACCTATACTTTTAGGAAAAAACTTCGATCAAAAGTAACCCTGGGATTTTAAGTATATACATGAAGTTTAAAATTTTCGCTGTTCTTTCTGCAGAAAAGATTCTCAACCATTTTCGTCACAACATCAGAGGAAATTTGTAGTTAAAGCAAACCAAAATTTTAGAATAAATGTTATTGAACTTTTAGGCCACTTTTTTTTGCTGTTTTAGGAAAGCATCGAAAGCGAAACCGAAATTCACGCCAAACTTCTGATTAATTCAAACAGGAGTAATGAATCTTTTATTTTCAGTTCTACTGTCTGTGGAAAAGTTGCTCAAACATTTTCAACACAACTTCAAAGGAAATTTTTAATCAAAGCAAACCAAAACTTTAGAATAAGCGTTACTGACATTTTAGGTCATTTTATTTTACTAATTCAGGAAAGTACTGAAAGCAATACCTACATTTACAACAAACTTCTGAATTATTTCAGAAGTTTGATGAATATTTTAGTCTCTTCTTTCTACTCTCACATGGGTTTTGTCCAATCGTCTTTTGAATATTTAGCAATGTCTTTCGAATAAAGAAGCTTTATAAAATTATTAATGCCTAATTAATTTTAATCTTTTTCTGCACCCCTTGCTCTCGTTTATAAAGATTTACGGAACTGCAAATAACCAATGAAAAATCGTGAAGTGTAAAGTTAAAAAAATACACAAGTAGGAAAATTATTTTCGTATTTATATACAATAAAAATTTATAACACAAATATTTCAAAAAAAGTATTTATCATTAATTATCTTTCATATTTTTTTATTTATTCTAGTTTTCTGCTCTCTCGAAATTTTCCCGCGCTAAAAAAATAATCATAATAATCGTTTAAAGCACCATTTCTAACGTCTTTAGTACTGCGCTTTTCCACATTTCAGTCTCTCTTCAGACTGTGCGTATGAAAATAAACAGAGCACTGTCACTGTTCTTGCGCAGCAGAAGGAAATAAGAACTGGGTGGAAGTTCATCTTCGAGAAGTCCTTATTTTAACTTGATTTTAGAATCATTTAATTAAAGGCGAGAAGACTCAATGTTTCATTCCAATTGGTACCATCAGAATATCAATATCTTTGAAGGTTTTTGTTCATTAGGGTGGATCGAAAATTCAAAGTGTGGGTAAAATAATCGGCATAGGGTGCAAAAGTTGTCTTTTAAGTGTACTAGCATACATGCAAAATTTTTTCAACTTTGTTTAATATCTTCCGGTGCCCCAAGACGCTTAAATATTTGCAGAAAAATGATTTTTATGCAAATTTCGAATTAAAAATCAAAAATTAAAAATGTGTTAAAGAAACGATTTCACAGGGAGAAAGGTAGAGGAAAAGGCGAAAGAATGATAAAAATACCAACAAAAATTGGAAAATTATCGTAATGAAAAAATATCGTGTTTGTTCGATATCACATTTTGTAAGTGTACAAATTTCGATGCATGTAAATGCCAAAAATACCTGAAAATTCTACTTGCTGGGTGACTGTTTATAAAAGATCAAATATTAGAGAGGAAAATGGTTATTTGAGGAGTGGACGTAATTACTACTGAAAAAAAGAGAAAAGGAAAAAAGAAAACAGATGGAAGACAAAAGAATAAAACGTAAAATGGTTAAAACAGATGCTGATACTGCTCATGCTCAATCATTGGAGCTACTTGAGCTCAACACTACGTCTTCGTCCTTGTATACAGATACGGATGTAATTACCTTGGAATATCAATCATAAAATCGTTTAGATTTCCCTACCTTAGCAATGGTATGTGATCGATACGGAATTTCAGATAGAGCAGCTGCTTCATTTGCCAGTGCTGTTTTACAAGATATTGGAATTGGTCACGAAGGAGAGGCTTCGCATGTGGTAGATCGCAATAAAATTCGTAGACAGCGTAAAAAGCTTTAAAATTCAGTTGCAGAGTCTAAGTTAACAGTGTCTTGATCTCTTTTAACCGGATTATATTTCGATGGAAGAAAAGACAACACAAAAGTGCTAATTAATAAGGACATAAAGTACTACCCAAAGACCACGAAGGAGGAGCATTATACTCTCGTAAACGAACCTAACTCTGTATATATCGGGCATGTTACTGCTGCAACAGGAGGAGTTAAAGCCATAAAACTCAATTTTTTTGCATCAAATAATCTGCAATTAAATGGCCTAACAGTAATTGGATGCGATGGAACAAATGTTAATACTGGGCACAGGGGAGGTATTATTCGCTTGATAGAACTGGCCTCAATAGACCATTACAATGGTGAATTTGTTTGCTTCAAAAAAATGAGTTACCTCTCCGTCATCTACTAAATTCTTTGGATGGTGCAACAACTCATCCTAAAGAATTTTGTCGACCAATTGGTAAAGCAATCAGAACCTGCGAGGTAATTTACCGAACCTGTAGCTAATTTTTCTTCTATAAGTGTGGAGAATATGCCACATAATATAGATAGAATGGTTCTCAGCAATGATCAGCAATATCTATATGATATTTACCAAGAGATATCACGTGGTGAATGTTATTCTGATCTGGCATTAAGAAAGCCTGGTCCAGTTGCTCACTCAAGGTGGCTAACAATTGCAGGTAGAATTTTAAGGTGGTATGTGGTCACAGAAAAACATCTGACAATCTTATTATTCTTGCAACATATATTATGAAAGTATATGCAACTTGTATGGTTCCATGTCAAGACAAAGCCCTCCATTATAGAAGGAGCGCTGCATATTTGGAGACATTTCATTTTTTAGATATTTGGAACCCAATTTAAGAAATATAGTACACACTTTTATTCAACGAAATAGCTTCTTTTGTCATCCTGAAAATTTACTATTGTCGATGCTCACAGATAACAGAGAGAATATAAGGTCTTTAGCACTACGAAAACTAATTTGTGCTAGAAATGAAAACAGAGGATCATCAGAATAAGAAGTTTTCAAGTACCAAAAATAGACTTTAAAGCAAAGGATGTTTTTGCACTTATTTTGATGAATGTGCCATTTAAAGAAATTGATTCCATGGTAAAAGTTAGACGGAGGAATGGTCAAAATATCCATGCCATACCCAAGCGGTAAAAAATGTTTTCGCTTAGTGTCTGAAGCGTCGGAAAGTGTATATGGAGAAGGGAAGAGACACGGCTTCATATTGAACAGGATACAATCAAGAAGTCTTATCAAGCATTATAATACCAAAAAGGATTACATCCTTTAGAAATACGTAAATCTTCAAACTAATAGAATTAAAAAAATCTATGATGTAAGTTCACTTTTCATAAGCTTTGTGATTTATTGCTTTACTATTAAATTTATACTTCATGTATTATTATAAAATTATAATTATTTATAATTTTATACTTTAATACTTGAATAATCTGATAATTTTTCAAATATTTTTCATTAATTCACAATTTTTAATAGATATTTGTAAAAATGTCAATTTTTAACTTTTTTTTTTGGGGGGGGGGGGTTTCGGGCCAGCAGAAGGTATGAATGAATTTTCATAATAATAAAAAAACGTAAATTAATATACCCAAAACAACACTTTCTTATCCGGCGCTAAAGGAAATTTTGAAAATATTTTTTTATAAATTTCCAAAAAAAAAAATGTCATTTTTAACTATTTTTGGGGTACTTAGGGCACTGGAAGATATGAATGGATTTCAATAAAAAAATATATGTAAACTAATATATCTAAGAGACAACTTTCCCACCCCATGCCAAAAATAATTTCAAAATAAAACAAAAAAATTGTAAATTTTCATAAAAAATTCAATTTTTAACTATTTTTGAGGCGCTTGGGGCACCGGAAGATATAAATGAATTTCAATAAAAAAAATTATATAAACTAATATACTTAAGACACAACTTTCCCGCCCCATGCCAAAAATAATTTCGAAAAATAATTTTTTTCCTATACTTTTCGATCCACCCTATTGTTCATATTAATTTTCAAAAACAACTGAAAAGCAATCAACAATAATCCCAAGAATCATCAATACATGGATGATAAATCTGTAAGCGAAAATTGAATAAAGTAACATCAAAAGTTAAAAGATGATAACTTTTCAACTCTTAATGAGATTATTAAAGGTACTATCATTCTTTAAAATAGAAAAATAAAAGAAATATTGTCTCATTAACTAAAAGTTTTAAGAGACACAGATAATAGGAAAGCAGGAAGAATGATGTAAATTCGAAACATTCACTTAAAAATATTGCAAAGTTCATAAATCCTTACAAATTAGAAATGATACTTCATATTACCTGTCAAAATTATTCACATGGAAGGTTCTTTTAAATAAAATAAACATTAGCCGGAAACCAGTGCTACATTAAAAGCAATTAAAACTTATTTTTCATCACATCCCTCGTAGAAACTGAAACCTAGTCATTAAATTTTATTTTAATTCCGCTCATTTGTTTTTGGTAAGATTGCCGCAAATGAAAGCATACAGATGTATATTAAATTCATTAATAATAAAATAATTCTTAAGTACTCATTTTTATAAAATCGTCATTTGATCTTCGTAACTACTAGCGTTATATAAGGCTTTTTTCCTGCGCCGGACGAGTTCTCTCCTCGATAATCGCATTTTAATTTTACATAAAGCACGGTCTAAATATTTTTAATGTCAGAAAGATAATAACAGGAAAAATGAGCATGATTATTATTCAAAAGTTCTTAAGAATCAACGGTGACATATATTTATTTTTAAATCCAATTTGACTAGAGAAATACAATCTTAATTAGGAAATGTGTGGGCGGAATTCGCTTTAATCCTTTATGATGCCGTGGGAAATATACCTACTTCCCCTCAATTTTAGAATGCAATTTTTAAGGTTGGCGTAAGTGCTCGCCAAATTTGTCAATGAAACAAAAACCTAGAATTTCCAGTTTCTTATCTCAAACCATAACGAAGTGTCTTGACTTGATAATTAATTATTAATTAATTTAATTAATTAACAAAAAATAATGTCATCCAATAAGCTAAATTAATTTATTTTCTTAAATTAGCCTCAATCCCAAATTTATTTTATTATTTCTTTACTATAAAATAAACATACTTTAAATGTTAAAGACTGAAACTTGAATGAAATTCCAGATGGGTTAAAAATCAGTAACATACCTACAACAATTATGATCTTGCAGACATTTTCTTTTATCTGTGACTTGGTAAATTTTTTGCAGTGCAAAATTTAAGATGTTTGCCAACTTGTAGTCTGTATCTCCGCACATTCGAGCAGAAGTTTTGTAATCGTAGAACTTCAGAAATGGAGGCCAGGCCAAATGTTTCTCAAGATTTTAAATATGGATATTTTTAAGACACTTGTAATTAAATATTGCATGTGAAAATGTTAATATTAATTAGGAAACCGGTTAATTGATTTTATTTTAAATGATTAAAGTTAAGGAATGAAATTCCAAATGGGTTGGAAATCAGTAACAGACATTTTCTTTTATCAGTACCATAAGAATTTTTTGCCATGTTAAATCCCAGATATTTGTCAACTTATAGGCAGTATTTCCGTACATTCGTATAGAATTCTTGCAATTTAAGTTTGGAGACAGAGGGCAAGGAGCAACGAATAACAAATGAAATTTTAATGATGGATATTTTCTAAGGCTTGCATTCAAATACTAAGTCTGAAAATAAGTATACATCAATCACAATTTCAAATTTTCTTATTTTTGCTGTGAACGCAATCTTCTGGAGATTACGGCGGTTATACTTGAAGCTACTCAATGGCTTTTCGGGACGAATCTTTAAATTTTGAACTGTTGTCGGAAGGCAAGGAAGATGTTTAATCCGGACCACATTAGTCTTCAAACTTTCTCACCACACAAGTTGAAGAACGCTTGATTCCGACGGAATAAACTGGATATTATAATCGGGTCTCAAACTACTGTCTTGATATTCCGAAACCGTGACTCTGCCGCAATCCAGCGTCTTGTGGATCACGCTTACATTGTGTATCTGCATTATATGTGGGCTATATGCTTTTAAGAGTCGTTGAAATGTTGAGAACCAAAGTGGATCAATCTTCTATTTTCTCTCAAACCAGCTAGATATAATACTGAAATGCAAAAATATTGTTTCATTTCAAATCCAGAGTGAGACACAATTGTTTTAGTTGCCCTATGCTAGATGACAGCATTTGTCAAATAGTTCACTGTCAGTGTTTAAAAAATATAATGCCCATCTCAGTTTAGGGAAAACTGTAAATTGTTCTACTTGGGTTCTCATCTTTTCAATTAAGAGAAATGTTTCTTTACGTTGATTGGGAGTGGAAGCTTGCAGATTGGAGTTCTGAGTCAGTTTTCTTCCCAGTAATGATAGTTAAAATAGATATATTTAAATTGGGTATTCCTGGACTGAGGCGGTTTCTAGTTTTCCGAGTCTATAAACATAGATTTTTTTTCATTGTAAATTTTTTTCTCTTTCATAACAAATGCAATGTGTTTTATTCTTCCAAATGAGACAACTTTTTAAAAAAAATTTAATTATCTTAATTCGAAGCTAGCCCTTCTAGACTTTTCGGCTCACTGAAAGAAACTTTCCTGAATAGTCCATGATAACATTGAAATCTTTGATGCGCTTCCTAAAAGATTTATCATTAAAGAAGAAACTTCTTGGATTCTTCTTCTCTTCAAAATCCAATTAAGGCTACAAGTTTCAAATATAGATTTTAACCTACTTATACTTGCAAGTTGGCATCGTTAAAGCGTAAGGCGTTGATTTAATATTCTAAGTAAATTGGAATTTTAACCATATTCATAATATATTTTAAATTATAATGTATGTTTAAGAACTTTCCTTCTCTTGATATTCATTATGGCTTAATTTCCTTATTGTACTTTTTACGATATTTGATGTGATCTTCAGATTTTTCACAAAAAATCATGTTCTAAATTAGTACACTAATAAAATCTTGCTTTTTTAAAGCATTCATTTTTAATATTTTCTTCTTTTGAGTCTATAATATATTTTATGATTCATTATTATAATTATTATAGAAACTTATAATCATTTTTTTATATCCTCTACCAGATGTCGCCTCTCGTAATTGAATCTAAACTAAATACCATCAAGCGATTAATTGATAATTCAGCTATGAAAATCTTTAGATGTTGTAGTGTGATCGGGAATACGTGAATATTTTAGAACGATAGCACATCAGCAAACGAGAAAAATCATTTCCAAAATTTCGTCTTTACAAACATGAAACAAATCAAGTTAAATAAATTCTTGAAGCAATTTAAAATAAATAATGGAGTATCCATTGACTAAAAAACGATATTGGCGCTGTTTTATGTTTACTGAACAGAAAATGCTATTTTCTCTTTTCATTCTGCATTTTAACAGAACTTTGCAAATGAAATAGATAAATAATTTGCAATTAAGACACAGAACTTAAAGAAAAAGCATCTGTTTAAAAGTAACGGATCTTATTAAAATAAAGCACAAAAGTAAAACAAATAAAGTTCAAACAGCTAATTCTTCCAAACTAAAACCTCCATTTTCAAAAGGATACGTCACAGACATTCCCGGAAATCTCGGTTCTTCTCAGAATGCACTCCTCTTCTCTGAAACAATAAAGTTTCACGGTTCTATGAAGGTTAAACAGATTTGAAACGCTTCATTTTTCCTCTAATGAACATAATCAGCAACTTATGGAAACAAAAGAACACAACGTTTCAGCATTCCGGATGAATTGTAGACTTTCATCCAAAATATTTCAAAACAGTGTAATTTAATATGATTCTACATGTTTGGTTTATCTCTCAGGAAATGGGAAAATACTTTTTCATTATAAAAAACATTACTAAGTGAAAGTTGTACTGTTCGTTTATACGTATAAAATAAAAGACTGTAAAGTCACATCAAAGATTTATCTCTCTGACCATGAAGAAATACTAAATTTATATATATTACAATTAACTCTTGAAATTGTTTGAATTCACTGACTTCACTTAGAAATGCACATTACATATTTACATCTAGTTTACAAAAGAAAGTATTGTAAATATCCAAAAATTCGGCCTCGAGATTTTGGATGTTTCTTCATGTTTTAGAATCATCATGTTTCTGTCGGTAACTCGTTTCGTCTTCGAACTTAAAAAAGAACAGAGCTAGACTAATGAACTTTGGATGCGATCTTTACATGAAAAATGTATATTTCTAATGTTTTAAACAAGATCTGTCGAAGGGAATCCAGCCTGTTTGCCCTTCTATCCGTATACACGTCAGCACGATAAAGCAGCAACGAACTAGATAGATAAAATTTGGTGTATGGTTTTATTACCAGAATTGAAGATCTATATCAAATTTTGGACCAAATCTTTCAACGGGTCGGCTGCTTGTAGATTGTTGTTCATGCGATCAAGGCAACTGAAACACAAGACAGTTGCAAACTAAAACTCAAACTGAAACACAGATTCAAAGCAAGAACTTTAAAATTTGGTGTGCGGTAAAATTATGCATGTGTATGAAATTCTGGTCCATATCGATCAAAAGTAAACTATATATTTGTTTGTCACTTCGGTTGTATCTGAGCACGGTAACTGAAAAATATGATAAGCTACATCAATGAAATATGATAGGTGGTCTTGACACCACCATTATAATTTCTGTATCAAATGTTGGACAATTGGTGAAAGTCGAGGGAAGACCGTTCCGGTTGCTTTAACATCCTACCTAACCCAATCTTCGAAGTTTGAAC
This sequence comes from Araneus ventricosus, assembly GCA_013235015.1. NCBI lineage: Eukaryota > Metazoa > Arthropoda > Arachnida > Araneae > Araneidae > Araneus > Araneus ventricosus. The sequence continues at coordinate 158,850 of BGPR01001357.1, read as the reverse complement.
AAGTTCGACATCATTATCGTCGCAAATCCACACCTAAATACGTTCCATCCGGCTTGAGTGACAAGTACGAATTGGAGAAAAATATCGTTCTAAGCAGGTATGAACAATGAAGGGTGGTCCGTAGAGCAGTTTGGTTCTATTTACGTCCGGTTTTGCAGCAACACGAGGACTATTTAAGGACGAATTCCGTAATTTTGAACCGGGATCAGATGACGAGGACGACATCTGAGCCGGAACCTCCCTCTCCAGGATTCTACACCACGCCAGCGCGGGTACGTTTGACCCACGACGCCAGATTTAACGTACACCACACCGAGATACGCGGCGGATCCTCAGTAAAATCGAGTTTCGAACCTGAAATTCTCCGACCTTGAAACCGAGATTTCACCGCCAGGTCACAGCTGCCTTCGGCCCGTAGAGCAAGATATCATGCATATGAATTGCTGAAATACAGCCAAAATTTCCATTCTACCTACAGAAAAAGACATAAATTACATTTTTGGGGAAATAACAATGCAAGATATAGAAAGAATGCATGAATTCTTGCTCTACGAACCAAGGGCGGTGGGGCCTGGCCGTTAGGTCTCAACTTCAGTGCCGGAGGTTTCAGGTTCGAAATTCAATTCCATCAAAGAACGGGTCTAGTGCACGTTAAATACTTCCAAGCCTTTGTCCTCCCGCTGGTGAAAAGCGGGAGTTTGCGGAGGGGGGTGTCAACTCAATTGTCCTCGTCAGCTGTTAGCGGTTCAAAATTACGATGTTCGTTCAAAAGTAGACCTCGAATTGCTTCAAAGAAGGACTTAAATGTAGCTGAACTAACTATCCATAATATGATTACTATTCAAATTTTCGATTCTCCTCATCAATAGAAACTCCGCCGCTTCGAAATGGCGCTCTAGTGAAATGAATGAATCAATTTGCATATAATGAAACACTGAATGTCTCTCATTTAACTGGATAAATTTTCTACTCACAATTTATAAAAGTTTATGCTAAAATCTTAACATGAACAAACTTAATATTAGACTTAGGGGCGTTTTATGGACTATTTCTAGAAACATTCTTCAATATCCAAAATTGAATAAATTTGCTAATGCAAAAATCTAATTGTGCATTAGATTAATTGTAATTAGATTAACAAAATATTTATTATATTAATATGATGTAGATCACTTAACTTTGCCAAATATTATGTAAAACTTCAAATAGAATTCTATTTCTAATATAGAGGCGGCAGTGGCCTATTGGTAAGGTGTCGGCTCCAAGTTCGAGACCCGATTCCACTGAAGATCCGCCGTGTATGTGGACCCGTTGCACGCTAAATAATATGTAGGAGGCCAAGTGTCCTTTAGATGGTGTGGTGCGGAAGTTTGGAGAAGGGGGTGCCAGCTAAGATGTCTTCCTCGTCATCTGAACGGGGTTCAAAATTATGAGGTCCGTCCCAAAATAGCCCTCGTTCTTGAAAAATGTTCCCCTGTTGCTTCAAAAATGGGGCGTTCTTCTAACGGGACGGAACTAAACTACTTCCAATAAAAATGATGTATCTATTTTAATCTTTCTCAGAAATATTACCATATTCTACTTGATGTTTTTCAAAGTAAAAATATAACAGTCTAATGAAACAGTTCTTATCTATTTTTTTAAATTAGGGGAAGGTGGTGTACCTTGGACATAAGTGTACCTTGAACCTATGCCGATTTTAGCGCCATCTGTATAGATGTATAGAAAATGTTATATGTATTTTGTACACTTGCCACCAGAAGTCCCAGTGTACCTGAGCTTATTTGTCAAGGTGCTCATTTGAATGAATGAATCCTGAAAAAGGAAATTGACCCATCAAAAGTAATTTTTTTCCTGTTGAATTTTGTGTTAATAGTTCCTAAACATACATAAATTACTTTATAGTAAAATGCCTAACTTATAAAGCACAGTTTTAGCTATAATAACATGTGTTAGAAATTATCTTAAGTCTAACCTCAATTTAGTAGTCAGACATTTTGCATGAAATGGCCAAGTGGTGTACCTTGGACCATGCCCACGTGGTGTACCTTGGTGCATGACCACTACATGGTCTACCACTTATGTTGTGGAAAAATGTGATGTAATGTGGAAGTTACCACATCCCGTGTTGACTGGAGGATCTAAAAGGCAGCTTCGGAAATTAGCATTTGGAAATGATTTGTCTAATTACAATGTTGGTTAAGCCTACTCATAGGAATGAAACTGTTGCTGTAATAATTTTATATTCGGTCTAATCTAAGACCTCATTAAGTAAAAGTGCTCATTAACATTTTTCTGTAGCGAAAATACCAATAAATGTTTATGTTCAAACTATTCGGTTAGATTTTTTAAATCTAGAAATGGCTGGTCCAAGGTACACTACCCATGGTGTACCTTGGTCCTATTTGCACTTTTTTTTAAATTGTAAATAATGCACTGAAATACTTTTTTTAAAAATCTACAGAAAATATATGTTGTGTGTAAAGGCCTAAAATATGAAAGAAAAATTGTTTTGTTACCTTTCTTTTAGTAATTATCCAATTAAAAATTAAAAAGTAAAAATGGGACCTAGGTATACCACCTTCCCCTAATATTTTGAGAAAAATTCTCGAAAATGTAATTTCAAAACTGGCCAACCAATGATTAAATAACATTTTAATACTACTGAATAAGTTATTACAAATTCACTTCTTACAATAAATATTGCTTAAAAGTTCCTAGTAAATTCTAACATTTAATGTAAAAAATTCGATTTTATTGACCACATTCGTCGAAAAAATATTTACGAATGTAACCAAGCAATAGTTAAATAACTTTCTTCTATTGCTAAATATTTGAGTTCAAATTCAATTCTTATTAGAAGTATTACATAAAAGTTTCTAGTGAAACCATTCTAATATTTCATTAAAAATGAATTTGAATTACCACATTTGTCGGAAATAAAATTACAAATGTAACCTATCAGCGATTAAATAACTTTTTATTCTATTGCTGAATAGTTTAGGACAAATTCAATTCCTATAATAAATATTTTATTCAGTCACCAGTTAAATGAGCTCACGGTTTTGTTACAGAACCTAAATTTAATCAAATGAAAAGAAGGAAAAGACAGGCTATATTGTGCAGAGTATGTTCAATTTAGCAGTTCATTGATCAATTTATCGTATTTTCAAACCTAGGAACTGCTTCAATTATCGCAACCTTCAACTGCTGAAACATTTATCGTATTTTGAAACCTAGCTGCATTCATTGTCGAAAATAACAGAAACTACGGCATTCCTGCTGAAAGGATAACTATAAAAACTTGTAAAAATAAAAAAACAGAAGAAATAGAATATGTTTAATTGTATCAAAGTTCTTTAACCTATATATTAATAAAAGTAAATAGTGTTTCTTATATTTAAAAAAATTCAAATTAAGAAGCCTGCTGAAAAAAATAATAAAATACATATGCACAAAACGTATTTATCATTTTTATTTATCTTTAATCAACAGAAAAATTTAATTGAAAATGCAGAAATTAAACAGAAGTTTTTGATGAAAAAGCTTTAAAAAGTAAACCTATATAACATAGAGATAAAAATTGCCATTTTAACGCACTACTAAGTATTTACCTATTTTTTAACATTTCTTTGGAAAACTTTCGAATACCCCTTTTCTTAAGTCCCCTATATTTTTTATTTGCTTATTACTGTCATATTAATTTAAATTTACATCGTTCATATATTCTAAAAAATGAAATGTTTTTCTTTAACGCGGTACAGACCTCTTGATTTTAATTAAAACGAAAGAAGAAATAACTTTTGAAATAATTACTTTCTTCTTAATTAAAAGGAAATTCGTTTTCATTTTTATATCTTCTTTTTTCTGGCCTTGTCTGGTTTTAAGGACTTTATCATTCCCATCTCTTTCCAGAAATATCTTCATAATGATCGAACAGTAATTTTCACTACAACGTTTCATATTTTTAATGAGATTTCTCTAATAAGACAGAAGCAGAATTGCTTTAACTAAAACAATTATTTAGCTTCAGGAAGGTTTTTCTCCCCTATTTCTTTTTATAAAACTGAAGCCTCAGATTTTTGTTTTTTCTCATTACCTTAGAAAATATTTTATTTGCAGTACATATAAAACTTATAATAATTTTAATTAGATAATTAAAGTTATGATAATATCTTTTGGACTACCCTAAAAGTGGTTAATATGTTATTAAATCTAAAACTGAAATTTACAGAAAATGAATAGAAAACGAGTGATGAAAAGTTAATTAAATGAAAACATTCGCTAATTTTTTAAATTTTCTTATTTCTAGAAACTTCAAAGAATTTAGAAGCATATAAAAATTTCACTTTATAAAAAATATTGTTTTTTT